>APFE030140904.1:353205-370718 GCA_000404065.3 Pinus taeda | reverse complement strand
AATTACATGGAGAAATTTACTTCACCAAGTTGGATCTTCATTTAGGATATCATCAAATCAGAATGAAGATTGAAGAAATTCCAAAAACAACATTTAGAACTCATGAGGGTCATTATGAATTTTTGGTCATGCCTTTTGGCCTTACCAATGCACCTTCTACATTTCAAGGTTTGATGAATTCCATTTTCAAACCCTTCCTTGAAAATTTGTGTTAGTATTTTTTGATGATATACTAATCTACAACAAGTCTTGGAAGGATCATGTTGAACATGTTGACAGGGTGCTACAACTATTGGAGGAGAAACAATTATATGCAAAAACACCCAAATGTTTCTTTCGAGTACAAGAGGTGGAATATCTGGCTCATATTGTATCTCATGAAGGAGTTAAGGTAGACCCGAGAAAAATTAAGCCATTAAGGAATGGAAAATCCTCACATCCATAAAGCATCTGTGATTATTTCTCGGGTTGACAAGCTATTATCGCAAGTTTGTTAAGAATTCTGGGAGAATAGCAGCACCTCTAACAATGTTATTGAAGAAAGATGCATTTTCATGGACTCCAGAAGCAACAAAGGCCTTCGAACATCTTAAAGAGGCAATGTGCCAAGCACTGGCCTTAGCTATACTGGACTTCAAAAAAACCTTTATTGTGGAATGTGATGCTTTAGGAATGGAATTGGTGTTGTTTTAATGCAAGATGAAAGACCCATTGCTTTTGAAAGTTGTCCAATCAAGGGAAAGTTTTTTCACAAAGTGATTAATGAGAAGGAAATGTTGGCAATACTGCATGCACTTAAGAAATGGCGACCCTACCTAATGGGAAGACACTTCAAGGTAAAAATGGATCATGATAGCCCTAAAAACTTTTTAGGACAAAGATTATCCTCTGAAGAGAAACAAAAGTGGGTCACAAGGATGTTGGGTTATGACTTTGAAATCATCTACAAAAAAGGGAAACAAAATGTGGTGGCAGATGCACTCTCAAGAAAGGATGAGGATGTGGAAGCATTGTTGTGCGCCATTTTTATTATCCAACCAGATTGGATAAACGAAGCAAGGGAGGAATGGAAGAATGTTGAAGAAGTTTGGGCACTTATTCGAAAGTTACAACAAGATTCCAGTACACTTGATACATTTAGCTAGAAAAATGATTCATTATGGTACAAAGATCGCTTATACCTCTGTAAGAATTCCCAGCTCAAGCAAAAGATTGTTATGGAATTGCACACTTCTCCCTTAGGAGGGCACTCAGGATTTTTAAAAACTTACTACAGGGTTAAGAAGGAATTTTTTTGGGATGGCCTTAAATCAGATATCCAAAATTTTGTGGTAGAATGTTTGGTTTGCCAACAAAATAAAGTTGAAACAATTAAGACCCCAGGTCTATTACAACCTTTATCCATTCCAAACCAATGTTGGGAGGAGGTTTCAATGGATTTTATCGTAGGTTTACCCAAGTTTGAGGGAAAGAGTGTCATCATGGTGGTAGTTGACAGACTTACCAAGTATGCACATTTTTGTGCATTATCACATCCATTGAAACCCAGTACAGTCTCTACTGCATTTATGGAAACAATTCAAAAGCTACATAGAAATCCAAAGATTATTGTAAATGATAGAGATCCCATTTTCACTGGAAATTTTTCGACATAATTATTTTCTTGTCTTGGTACTCAGTTAGCTCATAGTTCATCTGATCATCCTCAATCTAATGGGCAAAACTCAGATAGTAAACAAATGTTTGGGAGGATATCTTCGTTGCTTTGTATCTGATAAAAAAAAGCAATGGGTCAAATGGTTGCCTCTGGCTGAATGGTGGTATAACAATTCCTTCCATATAGCAACAAAAATGACCCCATTTATGGCACTTTATGGATATCAACCACCATCCATCACATCATATTTAAGAGAAAATTTTAAGGTTCAAGTAGTGGAACATCACATCGAACATCAACAACAAGTCCTCCAACTCTTAAAGGATAACCTCGTGTTGGCATAAAATAGAGTGAAACAACAGGGAGGTCAATATCGCAGTGAAAGAAGTTTTGATGTAGGTGATTGTTTATTCCTACGGCTACAACCATATAATCAAATCTCCCTCAAGCAGGCTAAGAAGGATAATAAATTATCACCAAATTATTATGGTCCGTACAAGGTGTTGCAAAAGATTGGTACTATGGCATACAAAATGGAGCTTCCTGCAGCATCTCGAGTGCACCTAGTTTTCCATGTTTCATGTTTAAATAAGGTTATAGGCGACAAGCTCTGAGTTCAAACAATATTTCCAGAACTTGATGAGGAAGGAAAAATTATATTGGAACCAGAAGCAGTCACAGAAACAAGAACATGACAACTACAAAATCAATCAATTTCAAAGTATCTCATCAAGTGGAAGAACTTATCTACTAAAGATTGCACATGGGAGGATGAGAATTTTATACAGAAGTATCCATAATTACTTAAGCATTGAGGACAACACTTTTTTTTTAAGGAGAGGGGCATGTTAGGTCCCTAGAATAGTAGTGATTACCCCATTACTATTGTAGTTGTATCCCTTATTAATATTGTTGTGCCCCTATTGTCCCCATATTTTTATTACTGTGCCCCATAGAATCCCGCTATTCTTATTTTTGTGGATTTATATTATTATTGTTAGGTCGGCTGGGTTATATTGTGACTCCTTAGACCCCTATATAGAAATGAGGTTTTTTCATTTGAATCATCGAAGAATTTTTCATTTATGTAATGTAAAGGATGTTGCCCCCTTGAAGAGGCTGAATTCTATGACGTTGATCTATCTTTTCTATCTTTTTCTTGAGCTGGCTTCATAACACTATGGGTCTGAGAGATTGGGGTGTGAAGATTCTTTCCTTGTGCATTAAATTTCGTTGTTTATTTGATACCACTAACCACCAAGTGAATCATCTAATGACATGAAGTTTTTTAATCATCTAACAAGTGATCAGAGGGCGCAAGAGGGTACATGTGGAAGTTTAGGGAGTTATTTTCAGAGGGGAATTCCTTACGGCGTAATTATCATAATGAAGGAGAATGTTGATTCTCAAAATCTATTTTGTAACTCCACAAGCCCAAAATAGATGGATGAGAGTCTCGAAATTTTCTTTGCATAAAGCATGAAAATAGAGGGCCAATAAATTCATGTTTTTGGTTGAATTTATGCATTGAAATGTTTATCATGCACCACAAATCAACAATAGAAGAGAATTTTTGTGTTTTTTTTCCTTATCCATATATTTTTCTATATTGTTAAGGGCATATTGAGAATTTCCTAAGTGAGGAGTTAGGAGATGTATATTTTTGTCAAGTATATGGATTCCCATATTAATCCACATTTTATTATTTCATACTCTACATTATGTGTTACCATTCAAGTTTTTTTTCTTTCAATCAACGACTTTCATTAATTCATAAAAAAATTATATTGGTTAAACATGTTTGTAAAAAAATCTTGTAGCTTCACTCTGATCGGATTCATTGGTGAGCAAACATAGGAAAAGAATTATGGATAACCATAGAAAATAACTACGAGTCTACATATCAGAAGCCGATAAGGCTAAAAACTAAGCAAAAACATAAAATAATGAGTCCTCTTCATCATTTCTAAGCATTGTTTGGTTTTGGATCTGCATTGTGATGCTCACATAGGCGGTGGAAATCATCATGCACATGAACTCCATATGTGACATAAGTCCCTCAAAGTTATCCATTCTATATGAAATGTGTTTCTAGCCTCTTTGAAGGGACTCCTTGACATCCATGATATGAAATTGGTTATGATGGATATCATTGGAGAAACTAATCACCTCAGTGTAGTAACCATGCCCTTGTTGAGCTTGTTGCTCGGCACCTACTTGTATAAACTGAATTTGAGCTTATAGTGAGTCAAAAAGGTGGCAATAGATATGCATTAATAGAATAATCTCTAGATGTTTGGTCGATGCCCCCTACATTGTTTGAAGGGTTTGCAAGAGGGTGATTACTTTGGCTACCTTGCCAACCCTCATGGCATGTATGACCCCATTGATGCAACATAACAATGTTAACATTGACACTTAACACTTGAATTAGAACAACTAGAACCCACAGACCCAACCACTCACTTACAAAGCTAGAGGATTGTCTTATGAGGTGAGGGAGGGTTGCCACACTTAGAATTATTGTGCAAAGATAAAGAATTAGAGGTGGGAAACCCGGTGCCTTAGAGCCAAGAAACACGAGAGGGTCTAGCACACACAAGAACGAAACAAACTACCTAGATGGGACTACTACCAGAAAAACCATAGTTTGAGGTAATTAAGAGATGAAATAATACCGAAACTTGAGACACTAGAATAAGATCAACCCTCCCACAAAGTCACATTAGATATCAATGGGTGCCTCTTGACAAGCCTAATCCAAAACTAGAACAAATCCTTCTCCCATTGGTGAGAAACGTTGACCTCGTCAGGGACAAAATTCCCCACCACTCTAGTTCCAAACTAAAGAGAAAAAAAGAGACCACCTCCTAGGAATTGCCAAGCAAAAAACTAGGAAAAAATTTTGTTCCATAGAAATCAACATTTAAAAGAGAGAAAGACCCAAAAACTTTCCCACAAGGGCTAGACTCAGAGAATTAGGCCACTGAGGTCTCCACTTAACCTTCACAGTGAAAAAAAAGATAATTTGACATAGATGAGTTTCCACAAATTGTAAATTACCTACAATTGTTCGCCCCTTGCTATATCATCATGGAGAAAATACGGAGGAGGAATTGAGTCCCAAATGATGGGTTTTTCATTGACTACTACCCAAGAAAATTTAGAAGTTGCACTTGTTTGCACACAAAATCCATTCCCTCTAATTGTTGTTCTGCAGGACACTCTTAAGCAACACCCTACAAAACACACACTAATATAGCCTCCAACATACCTTCTACTCATCTCACAATTGCGAATAATTGCCAAGACCATTGAAATCTAGAGCCAATAAGCATCGAACCCTTGATAATTTTTGGGTGCATAACCCGAGGCCTTATTAATTCACCATGTCTCATCATCCTTCCACCTCATGGGATGGGCATTAGCATCCTCAACTTGCACAAATATGGATTCCTTCGTCACCCCCACTGGGGAGTATGATTTGAGTTTTTAATTATGTGCACTATAAACGTTTTTGTCACCCATATGCAATTTGTATTCTGAAGTGAATAGTTTTATAGCAAACATAATAAACATATTACTATGGAAGTCTATTAAATCTTAAAAAACTAGTAAAAGGTAAGGCTAAGGGTTTTAATCATCCTCTAACAAGAGTTTATACTCATGAATTTCATAGTTTGAATGTTAAATTTAATGATTTATTCAACATATAGTAAGAGTTTTTAATGGATTCAACACATTTCTGGGGCATATTCATGTGCTAAAATTGGTGAAATTTATATTATTTTCTAATTTATTTTACATGTTATTAACACTATTTGCATAGCTGATTAGTTCTAACTATGAGTGTTTATGGATGTCTGCACTCTTAACGCTTCCTTTTTTAGCATATTTCAACAAGCCGAGTATATTATTACTTTCAATTACATATTTCCATTGTTTATGATACTAAAGTTCAAAAAATATTGTTGAATTTCAAAGTCTTAATAGCTGAAAGAAAAGGCATGCAATAAATGTTTTCAAAGCCAAATTCCCTTATTCCAATGTTGTTTCGATTTTTTTTGCAAAGATCAAAATAATATCACACATATCAAGTATGGTCCCATAAATCATATATATATATATATATATATATATATATATATATATATATAATACCTACTTTCCTTCATCATCAATTTTGCTGTACAACGCAACTGATTTGAACTCACCCTTGGGATGTTGTTGAGCCACTGAAATCTGGACCACACAAATGAAGTAATGAGTCATTACTTCATTTGTGTGGTCCAGATTTCAGTGGCTCAACAACATCCCAAGGGTGAGTTCAAATCAGTTGCGTTGTACAGCAAAATTGATGATGAAGGAAAGTAGGTATTGATATCATTTTCTATTAGGTCATGGGTAACAATGAAACCACTAACAATTGGAAGACATGTAGTAAATAGGAAGCATTTACAAGACATGAACGTCCATTGGAAGGGTTTGGTGAAAGGGTTTAGGATCGGTAAGGGATTAAAAAAGGTGGAAAATGTTCAAGTGGCACCTATCTATGACTGTAGAGAGATGTCAAAAGAGAAAGATTTTATTCAACCAAATTTATAGTAATTTTGAGTTTCCATAACCAATATGGATATCATAGTTTACTAACTTCAATTTTTATTTAAATATTCTTGTATTTCAACATCTTTTTAGTTTTCCTATATTGATTAATATTAAATTTATCCTATGTTTATGAATATCGAGTTGGAAGGAATGAGAACCAATTGAATGTATACCATGTGTTTTCCAGGTAGTTCATGTAAAAATAGGAAAACTACTATTTGGAGTTAAGGATCCTACATGTTTAAAGAATGAAGGTATTTCTTTTACAAATATGAATACATTCTTCTAAAAAGTATTAGATCACATGGATATCTGAAAGAAATTACTTTACCATCACTTAGCTTATTGGAAGTGCCAAGTGTAGATGATTCTCCTATAAGTTCATTTCATTACAAGTTATTTGAAAATATAGATTTCAATGCAAGGAAAAGGTGGCATTCATGTGCATAGTGGAATTTTCATGCGATTCTCTATGTTAGTTCATATTTTTTCTTTGGATGCATCAATTAGGAAAACAAGTAAAATGTATGCTCCTTCAAATCTTTCTAATGCATTATTTGCAACTTTCTTTTCACTCGGTTCGATAGAAGAGTACATGACCAAAGTGGAGAATAAATAGAGTGCGGGTTGAATCATGGAACCTTTTCTTTCGACTAAGTTTCTTCAATATTATTTATTTTTTAATTGTACTATGTTTCTTCATTTTTAGGGGTTAGAAGAGGCAAACAAGAATTTTCTTATGATTATAAATATATCATTTTACAAATTAATTTAATTTGATTCTTTCAAGTATTGCATTTCAAGGAAAATGTTATATATCTCATTTAAAATCCATAGGTGGAGACATGTTCGACATGTGGGCAAATGGGATTGTATTCCAAAGGAACAGGATGATTGTGATGGAACACATTATCTAATAATTTCACTTGATGTTATGAAAAATGGTGAATTCCTTAGACGATTACCAATGGAGGAGAACTAGACCTTATTTGAAGTTTGTGATTAGTTGGAGCTACAAGAAGATTTTCATAATTTTGTATTTCTACACAATGGTAAAATAGTACTGTCATTTTAATTTATTTGGAACTTGGGTGAACTTGGGTGTCACTTTTAGATGTTCTCCAACTTTCGACAAGCCAAAGCAAATTTTCTATTAAGAATTTCAATTTACAATAAAAAAAGAAACCTTTCAGGCATTTTATTAGCTTTCTATTACTTATTTTTTGGAAAAAAAATTATTCACATTTGATATGTCAACATAGAAATTCTTTGACTGTGTGTTCTTTAAAAATCAAGGGATTCACAAGGCGTGATGTCTTTGAGCACTAGTCTATTCTTTGTTAACTTGGAATTTAAAAGAAATGTGTTGCAACAATCTAGAGAGGTTGTAATTTGATATTGTTATATTTATGAGACCATCTGATGCACATCATAATTACTAGAATTTTTGGAATTCAACCAATATGAAAAAATTGCTGATTTTGAAGATGTTTAGCTGAGCATCAAATTTATCAGTTATAAACTAAAAAATACCCATTACAAAAGACCAACCAATGTAATGAATAATTTCTCGATATTTTTTATAGTGTATTTTTGAAGATACATATTTTTTATTTCACTAAATCATAATGACCTTCAAAAATTTTTTGCACGCATTTTTTTAGAAAAATAATTAAAATTAGCAAATTTTTATGAAATTCCAAAAAAATTATATCTACTCAAAGTAGATTCAATTATGCAAATGATAGTATTCGTTCTGACAATAAATTCGCCAAATTTGATGGAGTTTAAGCATTCTTATGTTGGAAAAAGGTGACCAAAACCTACTTGTTACAAAGTTTTAGGTTAAAAGAGTTCGACCAAACTAAAACCACATTCGGCTGAACTTGTGTTTGTCATCAATGTCGATTAAAATAAATGTTAAAATAATTC
Source organism: Pinus taeda (assembly GCA_000404065.3). Classification (NCBI taxonomy): domain Eukaryota; kingdom Viridiplantae; phylum Streptophyta; class Pinopsida; order Pinales; family Pinaceae; genus Pinus; species Pinus taeda. Next base: position 362,524 of record APFE030140904.1, on the reverse strand, counting down.
AATCAAATTACTTTAAAATTTCAGCCGAATTATTTTTTAAAGTTCGACCGAAAATATGTCGATATTTTACGTCGATCGCAAAAATGAAATGATGTGACCCTCCGAGAAAAAATTTTCAGCTGAACGGTATATGTGAATGGAGCAGAAACATTATTTTTGCAGTCTTTCCAAATATGGAGTGAACTTTTAAGCTAACTCTTCTGGGCTGAACTTTTTGGAGGAAATTATTTGGACTTAATTTTTAAAGTAAGTCTTTTGGCTGAATTTTTTAAGTGAGATTTTTTAGCTTAATTTTTAATGTAAGTCTTTTGGGCTGAATTTTTAAAGTGAAATTTTTTAACTTAATTTTTAAAGTGAGATTTTTTAGCTTGATTTTTAAAGTAAGTCTTTTGGGCTCAATTAAGTGACTTTTTTGTGTTGGATTTTTAAAGTGAGTTTTTTTGAAAGTAAATATTTTTGGTTGAATTTTTAAAGTGATTTTTCTTTATACTAAGTCTTTTGTGCTAAAATTTTAAAGGGAGCTTTTTGGTCTAAATTTTTTAAGTGAATTTATTTTCTAGTATTTTGAAATTTACATTTTTGGGTTGGATTATAAAAATCTATATAGATTGAATTATCATGGGTAATCAAAGAAAATGCAAGAGAAAATATGATCAAACAAGAGACATTGAGGCTCGTAGAGAATACGAGATAAACTATTACAAAAGAAAGAAGGAAAAACACCCAAATATTGAAATGCCAAATAAATATGAACTTGATGTTGAAGAAGGTATGTAAATGTAAATATTATAAATGATATTTAAAATTTAATTAGTCTATTGGGAAATTTAATTTTTATTTGATCAACTAATTTGAAAAATATTTTGCAATGTAAACAAAGAGAGATATTCTTCATAATATTGATGATGAGATTGAAAATGTTGAAAGAAGTGAAAAATATAATAAGCCAATGATTGATGATGTTGTTGAATATGTTGAAAGAGATTCAAATAAAGAAGTTGAATCATCATCAAGTATATATATGTGTGTGTGTGTGTTATTGAAATTATACATATTTATTAATTTCAATTTCATTCAAAATATATTTTTCAATTTTATTATTTAATGAATAGTTATAACCATTTACAAATAGTTTTCATATGTACAGATGAAAGAAATATCGATGATTAGATGTTAGATAATGTTGACATTGACATATATGGAGATAAAAAAGTTGTCCATGTTATATGGTATCATTTTAAGGTCATTATTGAGAAGTCTTTCCATCCTCAATAATTTCTTTCATAAATCAATGGTTATTTACAAACAAAAAAATCACATACATTGCATTCAAAATTAGCACAGTCAAGATTTGGAAGATCATGAGGATACCGTCCAAGTTCTTTCTCATCACTCTCTTTCTGTCTTTAAAATGTAAATCTTTGACAGGAGCATTGGAATTCAAAAGGTAACACAGTGTATCCCTAAGCTTGTCTTAGTAGAGGAAAATTACCTTTTACATAATGAAATTTCCTTCCAAGTTGTGGGAGAGGGTGTTATGAGTATACCTAGATATAAAGCCCCAACCACGAATGGTTTTACAATTGATTTGTTTCACTATTGTTGGGATATTCTTAAGAGAGATGTTTGAAAAGTTGTTGAAAACTCTCACTACTTTGCTTTGTTATTGTTTTCCTTCCATTCCACCTTGATCTCACTTATGCCAAAATCTGAAATTCCAACTTTTATTTTTGAGTTACTACCTTATGAAATTTCATTTATAAAATCATTTCAAAAACCATTTCCAACAGACTCAAGCCTATTCTTCCTTCTCTATTACCCCTTAGTAGACACATTACATATAAGGAAACAAAATTGTGGAAAACATCATCTTAGCTTAGAAGCACATTGATTCTCTTCTTACATCCAAGAAAATTGGGATGATTTTTAAAACTTTGCATGTCAAAATTTTTTAATAAGCTAAGCTGTAAATCCATCTATCACACCTCCATGGCTTATAGATTTCATGAAAAGTGGGAATTTTTGGTGATGGCCTCATTTCCAAAGCTTTCTTCTCAACTTTTGTTAATGCTTCTCCATCTCCCACCTTCACCCCTTCCTAGGTCTTAAAGAAAGGAGACCCCATTTCTCCTTCTATCTTGTTATTGGTTACTGAAGGCTTAAGCTGCTCCATCTGAAACATTCTAGCCCATAAGCACCTTAAAATTCTCTCCCTTTGCTCTTATCAACAATGCTCTACCCACCAACAATTTGTAGATGATACCTTTCTCATGGGTTACCCTTCCATTCAAGAGGCTTTAGAATTCAAAAAAATATTGGATGCTTTCGCAGCAACCTCTCGAAACAATATCAATAAAAGCAATTCTTGTATCTTATTCTTCAATACCATTCAAATAGTCCAAGTTCACATTTCTCATCTTCTTGGCTTCAAAATTATCTCTCTTCCATATAAATACTTAGCGCCCCCTTGATAAACAATCCCCTCTACCAATTACCATGGGAATATCTATTACTTAAAATCAAAGAAAAATTCTCAAACTAGACCTTTAGAGCTTTGAACCTTATTGGATGCTTCACCCTCCTCAAATATGTGTTACAATCCATGCCCACCTACCTTCTTTCTATCCTTCTAGCTTGAAAATAAATTCTAAATAAACTTTGGAACCTTCAATGTTTCTTTCTTTTTGATGTGGGCCAAGTTAGAATAGAAATGTTCCTTAGTGGCCTACTATAAGATATACCTTCACAAATTTGTAAGACATTTAAAAATGAGACACCCATGGGTTGTAAGTAAAGCATTGAGTGCTAAAACATGGTGGAAATGGCTCAAAAACACCTCATATTTTTCGTGTCAAATGTGGACTAACAAATACACCAGGAGTATCTGCTCTTCTTAGCTAGTTAGAATGTTAGAACACATTCACATATCCCACATATGGAATGAAACTTAGAAAAGTAAATATTTGATTCAAGACCCTCATTTCTGGTAAGTCCTTGATAGTATGGCAACTTATGTTTGCGAGGATTCTTAGAAACAATGGCCTAATCTTTCTTCTCTTACTGAATCTTAGCATATGATAGATAGCTTCAATCGAAGAGGAATTTCGTCAATTTCCCATTATTTGGATTCTTAATCCTCTAACTCACCCTAGTGCCAATGGATAATCCAATCATGAGAATATGCAAGGAATCATGGAGAAGTTCCTAGCACCATTTCTAGCCATTAGAAATATTGCAGTGTAGATGGATCATGATATTATTTGTTCGAGATCATATGGAACATCACATGATTTTAACTTAAAAAATGCTTTTATAATTTTCATGCAAGAAAAATGGAATGAGCCAAATAAAACCTAGAGAAATCTATGGAAAATAAAGTATTGGCTTAAAATATTGTTGTCCTATAGTTACTAGATTCATGGGTTCTTCAATTTGTCATCTATGCCTTACTCAAGTGGAAGATCACAATCACTTATTTCTTAATTGTTCCTTCTCCTCTTCACTCAAGATGCCACTGGCTATCTCCTTTATAAGAACTAATCCCATGCCCCACTACATCATTTCCTCAGTGGCCCCATTCTAAATCAATCTTGGTTCTTAATCCCAAGCATCATTAAAGGCGATATTTGGAAAGAAAATAATTCTATAATCTTCAAAAAATACCCATATCCATTGGAGATAGTCTAGAATGGTGCCTTCTCCCAACTTAAAGGGACCACAACCCCTTCATAATGCACTACTTATGATTGGGGTTTCCCCCCGCTGAATAAAACATTTTGACTCAACTTGGCATCAACCCTTAGAATATCCCCCTCGTTCCAACCATCTCACCCTAGCATGTCATTACCATGACTTCGTCACTACCACCAACAACAAGATTCATTAAAATCAATTTTGATGAGGCTTCACGAGGAAATCGAGGGCTAGCTAGTTATGGTGGAGTCTTGAGAGACAACTGAGGACAGATTCTCAACAGCTTTGCAAGTAGTCCTATTTTCACAACTAACAATGAATCAAAGCTCTGGGGATTGGAAAATGGTCTAATCATTATTCTAAGGCACAATTATCACTTTATTTATAGAAATGTATTCACTACCTATCATCTCAATACTAAATAAGTTTCAATGTGCTTTTTAAGGCTCCAAAATCTATAGCAGCTCACTCATTGAATCTCACATCTCCAAATTTGCCTCTCTACTCATGTGCATCCATGATTATTTGCTATTTGTTGAAACTATAAGCTGGTGAATCTTCTTTCCAATCATGCTCTTGACTTAAACAACCCTTCACTGGACGTCTAATGGTCTCAAGTAGTTCTAATGGATGCAGATGTTGATGCCCCAAAGAGCAGTCCATCTTGGTGGAGAAAGAGGGTTGGTAGAGGGCATATCATTGAGCCTATGTTCAATCATTATAGAGGCAAATAGAACATTTATAGTGGTAGTATTGATGGTTGGATATGTAAGCATTCTGAATTTCTAGAAGTTGTGGTGATTAGTAGAAGAGGAGGAAAATTAATTTCCAGATGTGTTGAAGCTACACAAATTTAAACAATTGTAGAAGCACTACATTAGCAGGTAGGTCAAGTGTATCTTGCTCAGGGAAATAATGGTGGTCATAGTTATTTACACCAAGCCCTAGTCATTCATGTATCAAACTTTTTTGTAAGGTTCGTGATCCCTAGCATGGGGTCCCTGAGTTTTTTGTATAAGATTTGTAATATAACAAGTTGTGGGTTAAAAATTGTCTTTTGTACTAGCTAATCCACTATTGTATGTTCCTTTTAGTGAAAAGTTCTTATCTTGTGGAAATTGAGTGTGTTTGTGATCGTGATCTTAGACTCAAACCTGATTCTTAGTGTTTTATAAAAATCAACACTATGGTCCCTAGATGGCGTTATAAGAGATTGGAATTATCACATACAAATTGTATTTGCATCCATCTTCATGTATACAACTAGTCTTCCATATTTTTATCTTAAATAAGGTAATCAATGACAATATCCCAATTCATATTACTTTGGTAGATATTAATTAAGAAGAGAAAATCATATTAGAAGCAAAAACAATCTTTTAATAAAGGATGAAGAAACTATAAAATCGAATAATTATTGAATTCCTCATCAAGTGGAAGAACCTAATAGTAGATGAGGTTGCATGGTAATATGAGTTCCTCATGCATAGCATCCACAGTTAATCAAGTTTTGAAGGAAACAATTTTTTGAAGAGGAAAGCATGTTAAGCCATAGATATTGAATTATTATATATGTGTTATTATATTAATACTATCCTTATTGGTTTCTAGACCCTTTTATTTTAATTATACCCATTGTCACCTATATATATCAAGGATACCTAGTTTTAGAGAGCATATCAACTTGTACATTGGTTATATTGTGAAAGGAGGTTTCCATTTTAAATAGGGTTCACAATCATTCTTCTCTTTCGTTCTCAACTAATTAAGTTACTTATTTTCTCTTTTTCTACTACTTGGGTGTTTCGATGCACAACATTGATTCATCAAACTTGTAAATATTTCTAGAGCATTGGTCATCCCAAAAGGTACCACCACAAATTCATAGTATCCAAACCAAGTTTTAAATGTTTCCTTTGCAATGTCTTCTTCCTTATTTTTTAATTTAGATATCAAAGACCATTGTGTATCAATTTTAGAAACTACGATGACTTCTTTTATTCAATCCAAATATCATCAATTTTAGGTAAGGTGCATTCATTTTTTATTGTCTTTGTATTTACCTACTTGTATTCATTGCAATGCCTCTAACACACATATTTATTTCATATAAAAATCACGAGTTCTCCCCAAGTTTATATACTAGGTTAAACCAACCCTTGAATAAATTTTTAAGTTGCATGTGTAAATCCTACAATTCTAGAATAATCATATAATATAGAGGCTTGTAAATAGCTTATATTCGTGGTTTAAGTTCAACAGTAAATTATATCTCACATTTCAATGGTAGTCTAGCTAACTCTTCTAGAAATGCATCAAGAAACTCTAACAATATATGATGATTTTATATATCTTTTGAATATTTATTCTAGTTCATAGCCACTACTGCATGCATAAAAAAGCCTTGTCTAAGACTCTTTTTTAGTTGTAAGGCTGAAAAGAATCTTAGAGTTTCTTCTCTACTAGTTCCTATCAAGATTCTCCTTTTCCCTAAATCATCTACAAATTAAAGTAACTTACCTTTCATTTCTAGAATTGTTTCATGACCTCCCAACAAATCCATAAGAATTATAAGGTATGATCCCAAGGTGCTAATGTAACAACCGAAGTGAAAATTCCATGTAAATAAAGTTAATAAAGGCATAATAATAACCAATTATGGAACAATTGCTCCAAGTTGAATTTTGGGAAAAAACATCCTAATGAGGCTATTCATTTGGTTTATTATGGCTAAGGAAATTGGCAAAGGAAATGGCAAAGGATTTGGAAAGGAAAAATGGCAATTTTGGAAATTTCTTTATGAAAATAATGGAAACTAGGATAAAATGAAGGTGAAAGGTCATAGATTTCATGTGCGGAGGAAATTTAATAAAATTAATGGGAAAATGAAGAAAATAGAGGCGATATTAATAAAAAAAGGTTGCTGAGGATCAGCTGGTACATTTTTTTCAGTGCAGTTTTGGAGCTCTCTCTCTCTCTCTCTCTCTCTCTCTCTCTCTCTCTCTCTCTCTTGTGGACACTTAGAGTTTTCTTGGAGGACTTCAACGTTGGATTAAGAAAGGAAAAGAGGAAGCAAATATCAAGCAACTAAAAGCAGGATTAGGCAGCTACAATGGGTTTACTTGTAGGGATCGATTTGCATGTGTGATTTCCTTGCTAGATTTGGCATGCACCGTTATATATGTGTGTTCTTGGTTATATTTTTTTCATTGCCATGGATTTTTCCAAGTGTGGTAGTGCTCTTCAGCCTTTCCTTTCCATTTCTGGTTAGCCTTGAGGTGATGGGTTCTCATGTTCTGGTGGAGTTGGATTGTTGGATGGATTCAAAGCTGAGTGAGATGGATCATTGAAAGGAAAAACATATGGCCTACTAATCCCCGATCTCAACTATGGATTGCGGTAAATCCACTAGCTTAGTAACCCCTGAACTGGATTGTGGGGTACCATAAATCTAGGTATTGTGTACCTCGGTGGGCCTAGGAATCCTCAACTATGGAATGGGAGGATATACAATAAATCCAGAGGTGGGGTCCCTCGAGTAGGCCTAGGAATCCTTTTCTATGAATGGCGGGATATGTGGTAAAGCCTAGAGGGTGGTGTATCAATGATGGCCTAGTGACCCTTATATGACTATGGGTTACCGTAAAGCCTAGGGAATAGGAGGTAGTAAAATTCCTCATGTTATAGGTGGAGAAATCTGGTGGCATCCATGCTCATTCGTTTCTTATTTCGGTTATGAGTCCCACATTCATGCTTGGGATATGGCATGGGAGTGGTTGGCTGAAGAGAAATTTGTCCCATCGAATCTATGGTCGAGTGAAACGGGGTAGTCACATAATGGGTTGGTTTTTTCATTGATCAATAAGAGTTCCTTTGCTTGGTATTTTAGGTGTAAATGTATTGGTTCATTTGTGACATTTATGGCTATTGTTTTCTCATTATTTCTATTGTTTATATGTTGGTTATGAATATGTTTTATGACAATGACAATGCATGGTTGTCATCACATTTTTATTTGTAAATGAATGAGTAATGAATATATGACCTAATAGATGATAATGCATCTAATGTGATAAGGCACCAATTCTTCTAGATATTGAATTATTATATTTGTATTATTACATTAATATTTCCCTTATTGGTTGCTAGATCATTTTATTGTAATTGTACCCATTGTGACTTATATATACCAAGGATACCTAGCTTTAGGGAGCATATCAACTTATACATGGGTTATATTGTGAAAGGAGGTTTCCCTTTTAAAGACGGTTCACAATCATTCTTCTCTTTCATTCTCAACTCATCGAGTTACTTATTTTTCTCTTTCTTTTTCTACTAGGGTGTTTTGATGCATAACATTGATTCATCAAACCTGTAAATATTTATACAACATTAGTCACCCCAAACGGTAGCACCACAAATTCATAGTATCCAAACTAAGTTTTAAATGTTTCCTTTGCAATATCTTCTTCCTTGTTTTTCAATTTAGATATCAAAGACCATTATATATCAATTTTAGAAAATACCATGACTTCTTTCATTCAATCAAAATATCTTGAATTTGACGTAATGCATATTGATTTTTAATTGTGCTTGTATTTACCTACTTGTAGTCAATGTAATGCCTCCAAGACACATATTTCTTTCAAATAAAAACCACTAGTTCTCCCCAAGTTTATATACTAGGTTAAGTCAAGCCTTCAATATATTTTGAAGTCACATGTGTAAATCCTGCAATTCTATTATAATCATACAATATAGAAGCTTCGAAATAAGCTATATTCATGGTTTAAGTTCAACAGTAAATTATATCTCCAATTTTAATGGTATTCTAGGAAGCTCTTCTAGAAATGCATCAAGAAATTCTAACAATATTTGATGATGTTATATATACTTTGAATATTTATTCTAGTTCGTAGCCACTACCACATACATAAAATATAAGACCCATTTTCAGTTGTAAGGATAAAAAGAATCTTAGAGTTTCTTATCTCTTGGTTCCTAACAAGATTCTGCTTTTCCCTAAATCATCTAGAAATTAAAGTAACTTACCTTTCATATCTACAATTATTTCATGAGCTCCCAACCAATCCATAACATGAATTATAACATAGGATCCCAAGGTGGTAATATATGATAGTATCTAAGTACCACATGGTCTCAAATTAAGTTCATAATATTTTAACAATTGTTCTACCCCTTTTTAAAAATTAAAGTCATCTCAACCAATTTATAATGAATTTTCTTGCATGCCATTAAACAAAATCTAAATTTAATTAATTTGGAGAAATAAAATTTGATTGATTTTTAGATCAATTAATAAAGAAAATTTAATTCCATTTATTTTACCTACAATATACAAGATTGTATATTGATGTTCTACTTGATAATTACTCACCATAACATGAATCTCGTGTGTCCTATGTTATGTTAATATTGACTCACAAAGTAATTAAGATAATCTTATTTTGGTCATTGATGGATTTAACATCGGTGTTTTATGAGCCCATGGCATGGGTGACCCATGATATTTAATGTGATGAATCCTATTTAAAGGCTTTAAGAACTCCTTAAAATGCCTCAAGTGGCCTAGTATTTCATCAACTCAATGGATAAGGTCGATATA
>APFE030140904.1:303262-352844 GCA_000404065.3 Pinus taeda | reverse complement strand
ATATACATATACATATATATACATATATATGGAACATAGTAGAATCACATGGATGCAGATTCGAATATAAATAAATACTTGAATAAGGAGTGTTTGCTTCAACTTGTTGTATTTGGAGGAGAGAGGGATGTTGTTAAATAATATGGTAGATGTTTCTTGCGTCTCGTGGGTTCTCTCATAAGGAGGGAGTAGACTATGAGGAGAATTTTTCTCCAATAGCTAGATATTCCTTTATTGAAGAAGTTATTTCAATAGCTTTTGAGACAAGTTGGACCATCCACCAGATGGATGTGAAGATCACCTTCCTCAACGTCGTCATTGAGGAAGAAGTTTATATTGAGCAAGCATAGGGGTTTTAAGTCCATGATAGAGATGCTTATATATGTAACTTTAATAAATAACTATATGGACTCAAACAAGTACCCAAGGCATGGTATTCCAGGAGCAATAGCAATATGCAAAACATAGGCTTCACCAAGAGTGAGGTGGATCCCAACCTATGCTTCTTGTTTATTGGGGCTAAGCCCCACATTTTGGTGTTGTATGTGGATGATCTAATTTGGATAGGTTAAGAGAGATTGATTGTAGGTTGTATTTCATATATAGCATTAGAATTTGAGATGAGGGATATCAGGTCGATGCATCAGTTTCTAAGAATTTGCAGCAAACAAGCGAGATCCTTCTTAGGCAGGGGAAGTACAGACTAAAGAATCATCTCCAATGTTAAATTTTCACCCATCTTCACTCCTATTTCCCTCACACTGGTAGCTCGAAAATAGAGTTCATCTCTCGTGTCTTTATCCAAAAATCTCTTGTTTCATAGATTTTTGGTGCTTTGTGTGTTCTCTGCATAGTAAGCTTCTAAGCCAATCATTTTCTGTCCCTTTTTCACACTTTGATCAATGCCCTATTATGAAACGAGCTCACAAAATGATATAAAATATAATCAACGCCTTTGAAATAATCCTCTTCGAGGGGGAAAATTCCTTTACATTACACAAATGAACAATTCTTAGATGATACAAATGAGAAGACCTCCTTTCTATATATAGGAGTCCAAGGGGTTATAATATAACTAGAGCTGACATAAAAATAATAATTTAAGGGAACAATAATAACAATAGTGGGATTCTATGGGGCACAATAATAAAAATATGGGGACTACATGGGAACAACCATATAATAAGGGGATTGTACTAATAACAATAAGGGGTTACACTAGCAGTATAGGGACCTAACATGCTCCTCTCCTTTAAAAAGTGTTGTGCTCAATTCTTGAGTAGTTCTTGATGCTTCCGTATAAATTTGTGTCCTTCCATGTGGAATCTTCAGTGGGTAAGTTCTTCCACTTGATGAGATACTCTGAAATTGATGTATTTCGTAACTGTCATTTTCTCAGTTCTGTGACTGCTTCAGGTTCCAATATGACTTTTCCTTCCTTGGCAAGTTCTCGCAATATTGTTTGAACTAGGATCTTCTGCAACTTTTGAATGAGTTCCCACTCCTTTGGGCATATGGGTATCTTTAAGGCCCAATGTTTAGAGGAACACTTACTGGAATCAAATGAATAGCATGATCAGGATCACAAATAGGTGGGAGGCCTTTGGGAGTCTCAAATACCTTGGAATGATTGTCCAAAATATTTTGGAGATATGGAGAAAAACATGATTTCGATGTGAGATCCTCAAGTGAACATAATTGCGCAATTACACCCCATTGTTCTTTATTTAGAAGCTTTTTCATGCTATTAGAGTTGATTATCTGTCCTTCTTTCCATTCGATACCCCTTAATTCAAATTCCTTTCCTTCCCAAAAAATTTCAAGAAAAGTTCTTGAAAATTAAAAACTATCGTACCCAATGATTGTAGCCATTGGACTCCTACTTAAACATCAACACCCCCCATTGGAATGGAAAGCATTGGGCTATTCAATACATATTCTCCCATGGATAGCTTGATATTATGGCACTTTTCAGAACAATTTATGGTTCCCCTACTTGCAACCATCACTTGACACTCTAGTGTTAGATATATGAAGGAATTCAATTCCTTGGCTATCTTACAATGAATAAAACTATGGGTACTGCCCGAATCAATCAACACTATTACCTTTTTCTTCTTGATATGTCCTTCTATCTTGATATTTTGGGGAGTGGTAATTTCTTCCAATGCATTACAAGATATGGTCAGATTCATTTCTTATTGCTCAATGTGATCTTTCACTTCTTGAACATTTGTCTTCTGATATGTCCTTCTATATTGATAGTTTGAGGAGTGGTAATTCTAGCCAATGCATTACAAGATATGGTCAGATTCATTTCTTCTTTCTCGATGTGATCTTTCACGTTTTGAACCCTTTTCTTTTTGATATGTCCTTCTATCTTGAGAGTTTGAGGAGTGGTAATTCTTTCCAATGATTTACAAGATATGATTAGATTCATTTCTTCTTTCTCTAGGGTGGGTTCCTGGTATATATCCTCTTCTTTTGATGTTTCTTGATCCTTTTCTTCCTCCTCTTCATAATCTATGTAAAGTAATTTCTTCTTAGCACACTTTAGTGTATTTGCTATCACAATTGTAATAAAGCCCTTTTTCTCTTTTTTTCTTCCAATTGTTATGGTGTAAACCTTGTAGTTTGTGGAAGGCTAGGAGAAAAAACAATTCCATAATTATAATTGTGACTGGTGGGATTCCTTGTTTCCATAATTTTGCTTCCAATTTTTCTTTCCAACCTGAATGCCTTCTCCAATGAATCAAGTTCCCAAAGGCAAACCTCGTGTTTAATGTTATCCTTTAAAGTCCCTACGAAGACATCAACCATATTCTTCTCTGGAATATCATTTACCCTTATATTCAATTTTTGGAAGTCCTCAATGTGCTCTGCCATTGAACCCTTTTGTTTTATATTTATCAATTGGATAAAGAAGGTGTTTCTCTTTGTATCCTCATAATGTGCTATCATTTTCTCCGTGAGAATTGACCACGTGACAAGTGGTTTACAATAACAAAGCCCCTTATACCATAAAAATTGATTCGATTCTAAATAATTAGATGCAATAAGTACCTTTTGTAACAGTGGGATACCATGTAGATCAAATATTTCTCCATATGTAGTATCCAATTTATCAGATCTTTGCCATCAAACTTTCTCATCTCACTTTTTCTTGATTTTACGAGCTCTATCTTGAAATAACTATAACTCTGTACTTTTTGATATTTAAGTTCTGAAATTTCGGTTTGCAATATCTCTTTGAGTCCTGTTTCTAACTTTACAAGTCTGATCACAATTGGATCCCTTAAGGAAGATTTATTGTCAATCTCCCATAATGACCTAATTATAGACTAGTTCAATAGAGTGAACTTGTAAGACATTACGTGTCACTGTTTCAACCTTAGGTTCTGAAAATTATACCAAAAAAAAATACAGTCTATCCTCTTTCTATGACTTCTTACGAAATTTCAATCTAATGCTCAAAGAGAAAGTTATGGGGATTTTCCCAAGGTCACCTGTTTAGGATGTAATTCAGGAGTCTGCAGAAACCCTAAATTCCTCAGATCATATATCTAAAAATATAGCGAGACAAGATCTGAAATTTGGACACGAGATTTAGACCAATTCCTTCTCAAAATGGTTTTTTGTTTAGGTTCTAAAACTTCATAGCAAAAACGTTATAGCGAACATCCCACGATGACCTATTTTAGATGAAATTCTCGAGCTTTCAAAAACCCTAAGTTCCTCAGATCATATATCCTAAAATATAGCGAGACAAAATCTGAAATTCGGACCTGAGGTTCAACGCGATTTCATCTCAAATGTTTTTTTTTAGCTTCTGAAACATTGCAAAAAATATGTTATAGTGACGATGCCACGATGGCTTGTTTGGAGCAATGAAACCCTAGAATCCAAAGCTCTAATACCAAATGTTATGAAACCAGCTCACAAAAAGATAGAAAAGATAGATCAACACCTTAGAAATAAGCCTCTTCAAGGGGGCAACCACCTTTACATTGCACAAATGAACAATTCTTAGATGATACAAATGGCAATACCTCCTTTCTATATATACGAGTCTAAGGGGTCATAATATAATCATAGCCGACATAACAATAATAATGTAAGGGCACAATAATAACAATATAGGGACTACATGGGCACAACAATATAATAAGGGGATTGTACTAATAACAATAATGGGTTACACTAGTAGTACAGGGACCTAACACTCCCTCTCCACGAAACTACCAGAATACTGTCTCCCTTTGCACCTCCGACATTTTTGGTTCACAAACTCGTTTCTTTCTTTGCCACATTCCATAGGAAAATGGGACAGTATGGGAGATCGTCTTCCACTCATGCTACCGAGTCTGACTTCAATGTTTTCAGTGCAAGGAATTTTATGGTAAGGTGGGTAGTCATGACAATTAAGAGATGTTGGCATGGGCCTACCCATGGCATGCCATAGGAGAGCCAACCAACATGCAAGAGGCCCTCAACATGCATGCAACAGTTTATGCCATGCCTTCCCTCTAAGAGCTTTGGATATGTATGCTCCTCCCTTGATCCAATCATCACTTTATTTCCACATAGATTTTGTATACATCCATAGTTCACATAGTCATGCTAAAATACAGAGGTTGTCATGAAAATGTGTTGTTACACTCATAACTCAGACTTCTTCATCAACTCGAATCTCATACTTTTATAGTTATTCTAAAGGATTCTAGTTTCCTTGTGCTCCACAAACCTAATAAATAAGAAATCATTTTGATAACCTCAAAAATAGAAACCTTGTTATCCTCTCCATATATATGGTTTAGTTCCAAAATACCCAAATCAAAAAATACCATTAACTTCTACACCATGGTATTTTAACATTTTCCAAGTTGCGTTAACATTATTTTTATGATTTACAAAATGATGAAAATACTTAGTGTTTTCATCTTCTTTAAGAATCCACAAGGCTCTACTTTAAGTATATGATTATTTTCGTTAGCATTCAAAAACTTGATCATTGAAACCAACTACAACTTGACTAAACAAAGCTTCCAAATTTTTAGTTAATCCTTGCTCATACCCAATTTTATTTTGATGTGTCTAAATCAAAAAGCATTATTTTTTCCTTTCTAGATTGTTGGTGGAATGAATAAATAATAACTTACAAGTCCAATTAGGTTTTATGATTATTTTCATTTTTTTGGCTTTCCCACTAGGTAATTTTAATAGATCAGTTTCTTGCAAATTTTAACAGGTCACGTTTTTGCAAGAGGTTTCTAGTAGGCCAATTATATTTTATGATATCTATATAGTCATTTAGTGAGATTGAATTTAAATGGTTTTCCACTATGTGTTCCAATCTTCTAGAGCACTTGCTAGTGATCAAATTAAGCATGCTAGCGAAGTCCACACACACCTATTTTATGATATCTATATAGTCATTTAGTAGTGAGATTGAATTTAAATGGTTTTCCACTGTGTGTTCCAATCTTCTAGAGCACTTACTCGTGATCAAATTAACCATGCTAGCCAAGTCCACACACACCAACCCGGAACCCTTAATAAAAAAACAATAACTTCATTCCTAAAAATTATATTAAACTTTTTTTGCTATTTTGAGTTCACTGAACCATAAACCTCTCTAGGCAAAGAATGCCTTCATTGCCTTTGCGTTCAATAGACCAAAATATTTTGTTCTCTTAAAAAATGATAATAAATCATGATAGTTAATTTGGGTCTAGAGTAGATTTTAAATCCTTCTACTACAAAGTTTAGATTACCTACCATTATAATATTCTTTGCATAACAAATTTAGTAATAAATGTATTCTTCTAGGTAAAACTTATTTAGCTAAAATAACATGATGTATAAAATTCTACCATTTTATTGTGCAACATTAAGCACTCAAACTATGCCAACTAAAAAATTTATTAAATATATAACTAAGCTAACTAAAAGAGTTCAATAAATATTCAATTATTGGTCAAAAAAATATTCAAAATGACTTGTAAGTATCACTATTTATTATAAAAATGTGATTTCAATTAGAATCGTGCTCAAATAGTCATGCCAGTTAAATTAATTGAAAATTTAAATCATTAAAATTCATCTATACAACCTACTAAGTTACTCAAAAATGTTATTAATAAAAAAGTTAAAAAAGTGCAGATTCCAAGAATCATTGTTGACAAATAGCCCTCCTCTTGGTAAATTAAAGATCCCATTCTTAAATTCATTTCTTTCTCTATGTAATTAAGGAGGCTCCATGACTTCTATAATCAAGTGTAGTCTTTATAATTGAATGGTTGGCCAATCATGATATATTTACTTATACAACAAGATAATGGCTGTTTGATGGTCATTTCTCTTCTATAGAGATTTAGAGATATTATTGAAGAAATATATACATTAAAACCATAATAAAATTTCTATTAATTAATTTCAGAGAAACATAACGGTTAAGTAAAAGAAAGGTCTCAAAAAATTTGCATTAACAACTCAAAGTTTTTAAAAAGGTTGAATGAACGTTTAACGGATCAAAATTAAAAGAAAATTAAAACCTCCATTACCATTTAATGGAGCAAAATTAAAAGAAAAGCTTTGGATCGTCCATTACATTGTCGTTTGAATGCTTTTTATAACCATATAAATAATGGTTGCGCCTTTTACCATTGTTCTAGATGTAGTAAGTGTTTGAGCCCTTGTATTTTTAAGACTTATCGTATTGTGTTTGTTTCGTGCATCAGGGGATCGACAAATTCTTGCTAACCTGTAGGGAGAAAAAAATTAATTAAACTGGCGATCACTGATAATTGAGATCGGATTACAGTGCATTGGTTTTTTGATAAGATTGGGAGTTATTAAATTCTTTTATTGCATTGGTTTTCAATATTTCAAACTTGTGTCAGTATTCAATTAAAATAATTCTAAATTTTGTTGTATTAATGAAATTATTTGAGTATTGGGTTTTTTAATTTTTCAAAGTTAATTTAATTGTTGGAGTACTATTTTTAAATTTTTCGAATTTTTATATAAATCGATTAACTTAATTTAGATTTTAAAATACTTGTAGAAATCGTGTCACATGGCATGGTTTGAAAGCGTGATCATTCTTAATGTCCATTGTAACAAATTTATGTTGATATATATTACAGAATACATTTCTTAAAACCCTTTGTATTGTATTTATGCAGAATGATTCAATTCCAAATAAGGCATTGTTGCCTCTTCCTTCTCGCATTTTCCCGGTGCTTATGTACTACCCGTTGCAGCCATATCTTCTTCACTTTCCATGACTCTTTTCATGAAATTAAATGACATGGTCAAATTCTTTTACTCTTAAAGTTAAATATAATGGCGAAAATGAGATATGATTAAACTGTGCCTTTTAAAGTTCTAGATTTTTTTTAAAGATTCGATTAAATTAATTTTAATTTTAATTTTGGTATTGATATATTTATGTAATTATTTTCCATGGTACCTGTAAAATGTTTGAAGAGAATTCATTTTCCATGGCCTTCGTAAAATATTTATGTTGAAATATTTGATGAAATCATTTTGCAAGATATGTTAAGACGTTTGTACCATATTTTTGTGCAAGGATTCATTTCCAGATAAGGAATTCTTGTCTCTACCTTCTGTGGCTCTCCTATGCTTTTGCAACCACCGGTGCCTCTAATTATGTTGTTGGCTCCCGACAAACTAAGCTCCAACCACCTATGCTCCTACAAAAAACTAAGTCGGTAGGTTTTGTGAAGACTCAATAAAATTAATTTATGTTTGTGAAAATGTTTGATAGACTACTCATTTTTTAGGTATTTGCAGTGGATTTATGTCATTGTGTTGATAAAATTATTCTAAACCATACTTTTTACAATGATCTTTGTCTAGGGGTTCAATTCCGTACAAAGAATGGTTTCCTTTAATATTGAATTTATAGGTTAAGGAGAATGAGATATGATGACCCCTGAGCAGAAAAATGAATGAGACATGATGAAATTAATACCTCAGTGAATGCGACATGAGAAATGAGACATGAGATGTGTGAGAATTAATGTTTGGTGGTGAAATTAATACCTCAATTAGAGGGGTTGTCTTCTTAATTTTGTATATTTGGAGTATATATATATAAGAGAGAATTAATGTTTGGTGGTATAAAGTATAGAAATAATCACCCAGAATCTAGGAATATCTTCCTAGAAAATTCGACTGCTCCACCTCAAGTACTTCCAAAGATATCAGACTGAGGGTTTTCCACCGTGAAGCATCCATTTACGTTGAGGAACTTAAGCTTTACGAGACTTGAAAGATTCTCTAATGAGTACAATTCTGGGCAGTTTTACAATTTGACTCTTTACTAATGTTTATGGGAAGGCAATATTTTGTAAAATATCTCTTAAAACACCCATTGTAATGCCTTGCATGTTCGTGCACGAGAGCGCACCCCTCCCGTTGTGAAATGCGACTAAGTATGGAAGTGCGAGCGCTCAACTATGTTGAGGCCCAGTCATATATGTGCACGCGGTTATGGGAGGGAGTTCACACATTTATAGGGTGAGTTGGCAGCTCACCCCACACATGGAAGCCGACCAAGGGTGGATCAAGCGTGGGCGAGCTGACAGTGAGATTCGCTTAAACGACACAATGGTTGGGCAGTTGTGTTGCGATTTGGTGGGTCGGCCATGGAGATGGTCGCCACACGAATAGGCCTATAAACATGTGGAGAACACTTTTCATTTTCATCGATCAACAACTTCGCAAGCTCTTCGCACAAGTGGTAGTGTGCACAAGAGGTGCAAAGGAGGAGGACATCTACCGCAAGTCGCACATTTGATGTGCCCACCGAGTCTGACGATGGCGTTGTACAGCGCGTGGGTAGGAGGTCGGGTGGACCGCCCGCCAGGTGAGGGCACACGGGCGAGGGCGCGGTTGGACCACCCGCCCCAGGGGTGAACGCACACGGTGAACGGGCGCCCGCATTGGAATGATACTTGGTCGGTGGTCCTGCGGGTGTGCACAGGTGCGCCCGCCCATTCGGGAAGACTTGTATTGTGACTTTGTTGTATATTTTGGTTAAGGCATTGGGGCGACCGCTGTGCGCTTTTCCACACGCGGGCGCCCGCCTTGGGTTGTAACGTCGGTGGAGTGACGCTCCCGACCATTGTAAAGAAACTTGATATATAATAAAAGAAAGTTTTATCTTGCATATTCTTGATGATCTTGGTATCGTTTATCAAGCTGTTGTAATGGATTCCGCACATTATAATCATATTTGAAGTTTTTATACATGAATGAAGGCATAGTTCATAAAGTAGCATAATCATGGAAACGGTTGGTTACTTAGGCGGTGCCGCACCCAGTCAACTTAAGAAAAAAAGAGTTGGGGGCATGACAGGTGGTATTAGAGCTGATTCAGAGTTGAAGAAGCTTGATGATAAGCGAAGGGAATGAATATGTATGCAAGGACAGGTTATGGAGATATCATGGATGAACAGTCTGGGTTTCGTGGACTTGATGGTCCGTGGGAAGACCACTCAAGCTCTTGTGGACACAAGAGCCACTCATAACTTTATGACGACACCGTTGGCAAGAGAGGTCGGACTGACGATCTTCCCATCAAACATGGAGGTCAAGGCAGTGAACTCTAAGGCTAAGGTGGTGGGTTTTGCACACGAAGTTCCAGTGCAGATAAAAGACTTGACGGGTCAGTTAGACTTCACAGTGATGGAGACGAACGACTTTGATGTGATACTTGGACAAGATTTCTTCAAGGGCAATAGGACTATTGTTGTCCCCTTCTGTGATGAGGTGGTGTTGGTTGGATAGACACGAACTTGGACTTTTCCCACTCATAGGCAAAGGAGGGAAGTCAGGGTGCAACATGTTTCTGCACTAAGTTTGGAGAAGGCTATGAAGGAGTCAGATATGGAGACATATGCAGTGATGTTCAAGTGAGTCGAAGGTGATGGAATGGGGACGCTTGTTCCAGCTGAGATTTCTAATGTGCTAGCTGAGTATGTGGATTTGATGCCTGATGAGCTACCGAAGAAGCTTCCACCAAGGCATGCAATGGACCATAGCATTGAGCTTGAACCAGGGAAGGAACCCCCGTCTAAAACACCTTATTGTTTATCAGGGCCTGAGTTGGAGGAATTGAAACGACAGCTAAAGGAGTTAGCTGATGCAGGTTTCATTAGACCTTCATGGTCCCCGTATGGAGCTTCGGTATTATTCTAGTGAAAGAAGGATTCCAATGAGCTACGGATGTGCTGTGACTACCGTGCATTGAGGAAGCAGACGATGAGAAACATGTATCCTTTGCCATTGGTTGCTAACTGCTTTGACAAGCTTGCAAAAGCCCAATTGTTTTCCAAGCTGGACTTAAGGCATGGGTACTATCAGGTGAGGATTGTTGAAGGAGATGACAAGAAGACCGTGATAGTAACAAGCTATGGTAGCTTTGAGTTCCTTGTTATGCCATTCGGGTTGTGCAAGGCTCCTGCTACATTTTGCACTTTGATGAATGATGTTCTATGACCATACTTGGATTCGTTCA
This sequence comes from Pinus taeda, assembly GCA_000404065.3. Lineage (NCBI taxonomy): Eukaryota > Viridiplantae > Streptophyta > Pinopsida > Pinales > Pinaceae > Pinus > Pinus taeda. Next base: position 342,295 of record APFE030140904.1, on the reverse strand, counting down.
TAGTAGTATACTTGGACAATATAGTGGCGTACAGTGACAACATGGAGGATCATAAGAAGCACTTGGCGATGGTGTTTAAGGCACTGAGGGAGAATCAGTTGTTCTTGAAGAAGTCTAAGTGTGTGTTCGCTCAGACCGAGATTCCGTTCCTTGAGCATATTTTTGGTCAGGGGTACATACGGATGGAGTCAAGTAGAGCGAAGTAGATTGAAGATTGGGTTGAACCGAAGAATGTCCATGAGATGAGGGTGTTCTTGGGCATGACCAACTACCAACAAAAGTTTGTAGAAGGTTACTCCAAGGTGACATCGGCACTGACAGACCTATTGAAAGAAGACAAGAGGTGGTGTTGGATGGAGAAATGTCAAAAGGCATTTCATGACTTGAAGAGAAGGATGGTTACAGCACCGATACTAAAGTTGCCTGACTTTGGGAGACCATTTGAGGTACACACTGATGCTTCAGATTTTGCCATAGGAGGGGTTCTTATGCATGATGGGCATCCAGTGGCGTATGAGAGTCAGAAGTTGCAGGATAGAGAGCGGAGGTATCCAGTTCATGAGAAGGAGATGACTACGATCATCCATTGTCTTCATGTGTGGAGGCATTACCTAATTCGGAAGTCGTTTGTTGTCAAGACTAACAACATTACAAAAAGTTATTTTGCATCACAACCGAAACTTTCTGCGAAGCAAGCTCGTTGGCAGGACTTCTTGGCAGATTTCGACATGTCTATTGAGTATAGACCGAGTAGACACAATGCGCTAGCAGATGCCCTTAGTAGGAAGGGACAACTTGCAGCATTGGAGGGTGAAGACCGAGCAGCAAGGAGTAGAAGTCGGGTTTAGATGTCAGAAGAGATACTAAACAAACTGAAGGAAAGTGTGTAAATCGATACTTTGGCGCAGAATATAGTGGAGTAGATAAAGGAAGGGAAGACACGAAAGTTCTTTCTACATGATGGTTACTTGTTCTTTGGAAACTAACTCTATGTTCCAAAGACATCTAGTCTTAGGAAGCACCTTTTGAAGGAGTGCCACGATTCTCCATGGGCTGGCCACCCAGGGCAGCGTCATTCTTTGGCATTGTTGGAGAGAAGATTCTTTTCGGAGAAGATGCGGGAGGATGTGGATGAGTATGTAAATACGTGCATCATTTGTCAACATGACAAATCAGATATACAGAGGCAAGGAGGACTGTTGCAGTCTTTACCAATTCAAGAGAGGCCATGGATGAGTGTATCGATGGACTTCATCACTCAGTTACCATAGGTGGAGGGGTATAATGGGATCATGGTTGTGGTTGATCATTTTTCCAAGTATGTTGTCTTTGTTCCAGCAAAGATACCTTGTGGAACCGAGCGGACTGCGGAGTTGTTCTTTAAGAACATAGTGAAGTATTGGGGGATGTCGTTGAGTATTGTGTCGGACAGAGATCTGCGTTTTACAGGGAGATTTTGGACCAAATTGTTCAAGTTAGTTGGGACAGAGTTGTTGAGGAGTTTGAGCTACCATCCGCAGACAGATGGTCAGACCGAGCAGATCAATGCATTGCTCGAGGACTACTTGAGACATTATGTGACGACTGATGAGAAGAATTGGCCTAAACTCTTGGATATTGCTCAGTTTAGCTACAATATTCAAAAGAGTTCTGCGACAGGGTACCGTCCATTTGAGTTGGTGAATGGGCAGATGCCAGTTGCACCGCACACCATTGAGATGACAGGTTTTTTGAGGAGTCCTCATGCGAAGAGGTTCATGAATGCTTGGGAGGAGACCTTGGAGTTGGCACGGTTGCACTTGCACGATGCTGCAAGGAGGATGAAGAAGTATGCTGATAGGGGAAGACGGGACGTACACTTCAGTGTGGGAGATATGGTGTTTCTCAGGATTACCAGGGAGCAGTTTCAGCTAGCCAAGGGGACGGCCGCCAAACGAACACGGAAATATGAGGCACCATTTCAGGTGAAGAAGCGAGTCGGGGAGGTTGCTTACGAGCTGGAGCTTCCGCACCATATGCACATGAAGCATCCAGTTTTTCATGTTAGTCAGTTGAAGAGATGCAAACTTGATTCAGACCATCCAGAGAGAGTTGAACCGCCGAGAGGACCAGTTGGGATAGTGGACAAACCAGGCTTGGAGTTGGAGAAGATTTTGAGCTTCAGGTCTACAGGGATTGGTTCCCACCAAAAATGGGAGTACCTTGTCAGATGGAAGGAAGCACCAGAAGAGGAGAGTTGGGAATCGGAGGACTCACTTTGGAGATGGAAGAGGAAGATTGCAAAGTATGAATGGAGGATACTTAGACGATCGGGATTGTCAAGGGCGACAATGATTTCCGGTGGGGGAGGATGTAACGCCTTGCAGGTTCGTGCACGAGCGTGCGCCCCTTCCGTTGTGAAATGTGACTAAGTATGGAAGTGCAACGCTCAACTATGTGGAGGCACAGTCATATATCTGTGCGCAGTTATGGGAGGGCGTTCACACATTTATAGGGAAAGTTGGCAACTCGCCCCACACATGGAAGCCGACCAAGGGTGGATCAAGCGTGGGTGAGCCGACGGTGAGAAAATCTTGAACGACACGATGGTTAGGTAGTTGTGTTGCGATTTGGTGGGTCAGCCATGGAGATGGTCACCACACGAACAGGCGTATAAACATGTGGAGGACGCGTTTCATTTGCATCGATCAACAACTTCGCAAGCTCTTCACACAAGTGGTAGTGCGCACAAGAGGTGAGAAGGAGGAGGACATCTACCATAGGTCACACATTGGATGTGCCCGCCGAGTCAGGCGACGGAGTTGTGCAGCGCGCGGGTAGGAGGTCAGGTGGACTGCCCGCCGGGTGAGCGCACACAGGCGAGGGCACGGTTGGACCACCCGCCCAATGGGTGAACGCACACGGTGAATGGGCACCCGGGTTGGAACAATACTTGGTCGGTGGTCGTGCGTGTGTGCACGAGTGCACCCGCCTGTTCGGGAAGACTTGTATTGTGACTTTATTGTATATTTTGGTTAAGGCATTGGTGCGACTGCCGCGCACTCTTGCACGAGCGGGCGCCCGCCTTGGGTTGTAACGCCAGTGGAGCGGCGCTCCTAGCCATTGTAAAGAACCTTGATATATAATAAAAGAAAGTTTTATCTTGCATATTCTTGATGTTCTTGGTATCGTTTATCATGTTGTTATAATGGATTCCGCACATTATAATCATAATTGAAGTTTTTATACATGAATGAAGGCGTAGTTCGTAAAGTAGCATAATCGTGGAAACAGTTGGTTACTTAGGTCGTGCCGCACCCGATAAAATTAAGAAAAAAGGAGTTGGGGGCATGAAACCCATGGTCTGCGGATCCTTTTGGACAACAGTCTATAGTCAAATGCTTAAAATAGTTAACCCTCGGCATGAATTGAAAGGTTAAAATGAATTTGTAATGATTAAATTAATTCCCCAATTCAGTGGGCTGGCCGGCCGGTTGTCTAGAATTTCAATAGGAAACCATATTTTCCCGAAACCATCAATGGCAACAAATACGTGTGAATTCTGTGCAGTTGAAACCATTAATAGCAACAGAACCAGCAACCGATCCAACGATGATTTCATATTTTTTTACCCAGTTGATTTTTCATCTATTTTTTATTCCATTGGTTTATTGGCTTAAAATAGTTCTAAGCCATTTTCTTTTGAAAGAATTACAGTCAATCCTTTAAAAAAAAATTACATTTAATCATTTGAGTGGTTAGCCATTAGCACATTTTCATTTATCTCTGTTTTGCATATGCCTCAACCTGATTTTCATTAAAAGATATTCTTTTGTATATTTATGCTTTATTTAATTTCTTTAAGGATCTCATTTTTTGGAGTAGGCTGCTTAAAATTATCATAGAGCTATATTTTTTTATTTTTTTACACAAGGACAATAAGGCTTTAGATTTTTAGATTTATTTAAGATTTTACTTCTATAATTTAATTTATAATTTATAACAAAATTATAACAAAATTTTTTAACCATCATTTATAATTTATTAGGAATGAGATAGGAGAGATTGAATGTAAATATTTAAATATTAGTTCTTTATAATTTAGTATAGAGGAGAAAGGAGAGATTGAGCTTAAACATTTAAATATTTGTTCAATATGTTTTTAAAAGGAAAAATTAGATAAACAATAATGATAATAATTAAATATAATGTTGGCTCAATTAAAAAGGTTTTGCAAACATTGATGTAAAATTATAAATATTTTTTTCTTACAAAAAGACATAATATGCATATCACATTAAAATAAATTTAAGTAATGGTGTGAAGGTCACAACTTACTCTATGGGTAAAAATCCAGTCATGTTAAGGGCTGGTGTGGCACACGCTGGGTGCTACTCAAACCATTTACAAACTAAAAAAAAAGATATAATCTCCACCACCTTTGAACTCGACTTACCATTTTAGAAAATTAAGATATGTGGACATAGTGATCATGGATTGTGTAAATTGTAAGTATGTTCTAGACATGGGTATCATTTCTTAAAGTTCCAGTGTTGGAGAATTGATAGCTCCCACCGATCCATCATTACCTTTATCTATAAGCAATTTTGATTCTTAGAATTTCTAAGTTGCCCATGCATAGCCTCAATTAATTGAGCTAATTCTCAAGAGTAGTTATCAATACACATGCCAAAAAAATTATAAATCATTTCACCAACAAAATTTTAGCTCATATTTTTAATTTTCCAATTTCACTAATATATACTCAACAAAAGATCCACAAATTAAAAACACAAAACCTTTCATCTAGTAAATAGATGTAAACAAATACTTCCTTTCCTCTTAGGAGGGAACTTACTGCATAGCAAGAATTAATACATGCAAATCCAAAACTAAAAATTCATTAGCATTATTAGAATCAAATATAGAAACAAAGGAATTACTACCCATAGCAATATCTTATTGATGTCTTCAATTTGAAACCTTAAGTTATTAATCTCATCTTTCACTTGTTGAAACCTAATTTCCAATCAATTAGAATGCCCATAGTGATGGAAATTCATATTTTTGATATTATACTGACAAGAAAATGAGAGTATGTTATAAATGCATTAAAAATAGAATGTATCCACGAGAATAGAACAATAAAGAAAAAATTCCCCTCTTATATGTGATGGTAACAAGATGGTGAAAACAATGACAATGATAAAATAACTCAAGTGAAAGGGTAGGAGAAAAAATAGAGCCGCCATTCCCTTACACCAACCATTTATTATAATTCCTCCATGTTTTAACTACAACAAGATTAAAAATAGATAAAACTACGTCAATATATATCACTATTCATTTGGACATTGTAAGAAGATAAGAAATAATGTTTATTTTCAAAATTGATTGAGAAATAGCTAGGGAATGCACTCCTCATTTATTTTTTTTTGAACTATGAGTACTAAGGTTTGCTATAATAGGCAGTACATATGTAGTCTTGTTTTTGCACTCTTTTTCCTTTTGGAGTGAACTTTTAAGTTAACTACTCTCGGTTGATTTTTTCGAGGAAATTTTTTGGACTTAATTTTTAAAGTAAGTTTTTAGGGTGAATTTTTTAAGTGACATTTTTAGCTTAATTTTTAAAGTAAATCTTTTGAGTTGAATTTTGAAGCGAAATTTTTTATCATAATGTTTAAAGTAAGTCTTTTGGGTTGAATTTTTAAAGTGAGATTTTGTAGCTTAATTTTTAAAGTAAGTCTTTTGGGCTGAATTTTTAAAGTGAGATTTTTTAGCTAAACTTTTAAAGCAAGTCTTTTGGGCTTAATTTTAAAGTGACCTTTTTGTGCTCAATTTTCAAAGTGAGTTTTTTTTAAAGTAAATATTTTTGGTTGAATTTTTAAAGCCATTTTTTTTTAAGCTAAGTCTTTTGTGTTTAAGGTGAGTTTTTTTTGTCTAAATTTTTAAAGTGAACTTATTTTGCAAGATTTTAAAATTGACTTTTTGGGGCTGGATTTTTAAATTATACAAATATTGAATTATCATGGGAAATCAAAGAAAATGAAAGAGAAAAGTATGATCGAACTGGAGACATTGAGGCTCTTAGAGAATACAAGAGAAACTATTACAACAAAAAGAAGGAAAAGCGCACAAATATTGAAAGGCCAAATAAATCTCAACTAGAAGTTGAAGCAGGTATGTAAATGTAAATATTATAAAAAATGTTTAAAATTTAACAAGTGTATTATGAAATTTAATTTTTATTTGATGAACTAATTTGAAAAATGTTTTTCATTGTAAACAAAGAGAGATAATCTTCATAACATTGATGATGAGATTGAAAATGTTGAAAGAGAAAGTGAAAAAGATAATGAACAAATGACTGATGTTGTTGAATATGTTGAAAGAGATTCAAAAAAAGAAGTTGAATCAGCATTAAGCATGTATATATATATAGATATATATGTCATGTTTTTTATCGAGATCATACATATTTATTAATTTCAACTTCATTCAAAATCCATTTTTCAATTTTATTATTTAATAAATATTTATACCTATTTACATATAATTTTCGTATGTGTGAATGAAAGAAATAACCATCATGAAATTTTAGAGAATGTTCAAAGTGACATATATGGAGATTAAAAAGTTGACCATGTTATATGGTATCATTTTAAGGTCATTATTGAGAAGTTCTTTCACTCTCAATAATTTATTTCATATATCATTTCTTTCGTAAATAAATGATTATTTGCAAACAAAAAAATCACATATATTGCATTCAAAATGAGCATTGTCAAGATTTGGAAGATCATGAGGATACCATCCAGGTTCTTTCTCATAACTTTTTGATGCAACCATGTGGCTGCCACAATCAAAATACCTTATCGGGATTCTTAACCCTCATAAAACTTTTATTACTTTGGCTATACCCAGACTTAACCCACAATTCCATATTATGAGCGCTTTTTCTATTATAGAATTTTTATAATAGAGCTACTCCACAACATAGGAAATATTACCTTTTCCACGCTTTCTTCAACCTTTGCATGGTTCTCAAGGCATACCTTTATCACTATCATGAATGCATCCCCCGCCATCACATGACACCTCCGATTTGCGATTGGCGATTAAATCGTAATCATTGATCTGGTTCTGAATCCGACGATTGTTGATTCAACCGATCAATACTACTTGCATGACAATCCTCCACTGTTGATATAACACACTTGATCCATCAAATGTCAGAGATTTCAGGTGGACAAATAACACGAGAATTACCCACTCGAAAACTGATTTCCTCTCTCCTCCCAAGTGCTACATGTCGCTCGATTAGTGGAATTGGTTTCTCACCCTGAATTACCACGTACCACTTCTACCTTGTCTGAAATACCACTTTTGTATATAAATATGCCTTTCTTCATCAAATTCCATCAATGCGATGTTAATCACTCTGTTCTCTAGTTTTGATTTGTTCTGTTGATTTTCCAAATCCAACGGCCATTGTGCATTGATCATTCTATTCCTCTTTGACTTCGTTACATTCGTTGCTTGATGGATTCTGTGTTGAAACATGTTCCCCTGCCATACTCAGTTAAACACGCACACTCCATATGCATAACAATAATTCAATTACTCAATGGATTGTCATCAATCCTACAGTGATTGATGGTCAATCAACGTCTCTACACATGGAATTTTAACCATCTACACAAATAAATATAACAAAACACGAAAATGCACAACACATAGTTCCTTTGTCTCACTCTCCTCTCTGTAAATAAATATATAAACACATAATTACATATTTGAGTCTCTCCATCCCTCTCTGGCCTAATCCTTCTAATTAGAGCCTCTAATTTCTCTAACATGCCGTAGTCTTACAATTCCATCGTGAATCCTCTCGAATCCTCTCACTCTATCCTTTTAGAAAAGAAAGGAAATACAATATATCTAAGCTAACCATCTCCTCCACAATTGAAGGGATATACTATACATTTAGGGATCAAATCCTATCCTAATTTGAACAAACTAAATTACTTGGATTCATATCCATGCAGGGAGTATCAACTTGCCACCTATTCTCTCTTTTCCTTAATATTTGGCAACAATATGACTACTTACATACTTTGCAATTTATAAAAATTAAGTAACTAATTCTTCTTCCAAACTCTCGTTAGCCACAACATGTGACCAAACCATCACATTCCTAACTAGGGCTAGATGCTCCTGCATCAGACACCCAAGGCTAAAAATAATCATGATCTCCTGATCATGTGCTTCTGATCTGTGTCCTCCTGGATCCCAAACTTTGTTCAGTAGCCTATCCTTGGTTATTGCTATTGATGGTTTTCATTCTCCAGGTATCCATAATTTATGATGTATTGCCCCATTAGCTATGCTCTCACTATATGCTATTGTCTTTTTCATATAACTTACTGCTTTCTGCTCATCATCACAATTTACGCCAATCTTCCACACCTTAATTTGCAATTTACCATTACCTTCACCAATACCATTCTTTCCAGCCAATCTTCCTTTATCCTTTTATTCTCTATTTATTCTATTGGAATGTTGTTGTATGAGTCTCCACAACTCATCAAATTTTTTATCCGCTTCACTTCTCAGATGATGAATACTATTCTCCTACAACTGGATGTGTTCTTGCATACGAACATCATAATCCATGTGCCAATATTTTCCCAAATATATTTCTCAAAAGTACAAATTCCTTCTCCATCGATCCCATGCAATAATTCCAATTCCTTCTTTTGGTTTCTCATTGATGGCTTCATCACTTCTTACTTCAATTCCCAATATACCTGCAATTCCACAAATTTTTTGAAAATTAAGAATTATTCCTGCTTGCTTAGGTACTTGGAATACCTCTTCTTCTAGTAACTTAATTTTTGCACCCTTAATGATTATGGCACCATATTTGTCTACTTTTGAAATGTCATTTTCAACCTCTTCTTCATCAATAAATCCATGTTGCACAATAGTATTCTTGTTACTATCATCACTTAAACTCATCTCCAGTTCAACAATTCCATACTGTAATTTCAACATCATTCCCTCTTTCTGAGAGATTTTGATCTCATCCTTCCCTACTTTGATTTGATCTTCATAATCAACTCCTTGTTTCAAATTGACTTCACATTGCCTTGTTTCTGCATATAAATCTTCACTAGAATCAATCAATTCATTAAACTTTTACCCTGTTTCCTCATTATGCCAACTTTTTTGACAACTTCATTTCCATATTTTTCATCCATGACAGCTTCTTCATTCTCATTTAGTTCTGGTTGTACAATTTGATCACTTATTCTTTGGTTTTCTTGCCTCTTCTCTAAAAGACTTGACTCATGCCACAAATCTACCATCTCATTTGGAATTTCTCCCAAGAGCTCTACACAATCGTTACTAACTTCATTGTCTGCAACATTTGTCTTTAGTTTTTCTCTAGTATGGCTTTCTTCAAGGTCAATAATCTTCAATAACTATTTAACATCTACATGGTTGTCCAATATCTGCATAATTCACTACAACTATGTTTAGTAGCCACTCTTTCCTCTACATCACAAGCTTACGTGAATTTCCTTCTTCTAACTTCTGAAAAATCATATCTTTACTTTTCCTTTTCTTTCCCTTATGACAACATTAAACAATTGCCTTATTTCAGTGTATTCTGCATTTACACACAAAATATGAGTTTCAAAACTATGAGACACCAAGGTCTCCTCAAATAATTTCATCATCAATTCTTCCAGTTGACTCCCACTTCTAATACACCATTAGATTCTCCATTTGGGTTGTATTAGCTTCATCATTTTTCCTAAGAAACATCTTTGTTCCATATTCATATGAATGAACCTCTTCCTTTCCAAACAATTCTTTGATCTCAATAATTCCTTTGCCATCCTCCTTTTGGTTCATCCTTTGGATGTCATCTGATTGGACACATTCCTTCACATGACTGTAACTTTTCTCTTTATTCTTCATATGACTGTGGGTAGTCATCTTTTCAGTTGTTGATATGACAATTTCCAATAACTGCTTGTTTTTCCCTAATCTTACATGACTTGCAGGCACACAACAATCATCGGTTTTAAAAATACAATACCTTCCATCCTCTTTTGATGCTTCAAGCACCAATATTCCATCATAGATTTTCTCGATTTCAGCAGATCCTTCTTCTTGTGACTCCATTTCTTTCAGTCTCTCCTTCTCTAACAAATCAATATGATTATGATATTGCCATTCCACCTCTATTGCAATAGCTTCCACTTGATCCGTTTCTTCATTCTCCATCTGTATCTTCATACTTCACTTGTCTTTCTTTGTAGGCCCTCTTTTATTATATTTACATCTCCTCGCATTACTGCCATATTAATCTCTTATTCTTCATTCTGCTCGCAGTTGCTATACTCCTGCAATCTAATGCCTTCCTTAAATTCACCCTCATGTAGCTCATCATCTCTTTTAAATTCTCGGTTTCTTCAATCTTTATCCTGCTGGATTAATACTCATATTTCCTTCGTGTCTCTAAGGATATAACTTTCTTCCATTTCACCTTCAAATAATCTATGCTCAATTTCTCTTATTTTGGCATCATATCTATTAATGTTACCTTTCGTACCTACAGTCACATCATTAACTCAAGAGTTTAAACATTTACTTGACTCTATAAATGTTTGAAACATTTCAGCCCTATCATGCATGTTAACCATAATCGCTTCTTTATTAGGTTCTGAAAGCTTCCTTTCTCCTTCAAATTCCTTGAACAATCTTTCCAAGAACTCTATTTCCATGTGAAATCTTTCTAGCAGTTCATCACAACTTTCATTCTCAGCTTCATTCTTTTCCTAGCAATCCTCCTGAGTTATCTTGTTTTCTACACTATCATATTGCAAACTTCTTTCATCAGTTTTATTAGACAAATTCATTTGCTTACCTTCCTGGAATACCACTATGGAAATTTCATTAGACTTCTTTTCCATATCAACTTCATCTAACTGTCTTACACCAAACATAATTTCATTTATGAACTCTTTCTACTGTAATAAATCAACACCTTCTTCCTCTAAAAGGCATTCTCCATCATGCTTCACCTCAAGAGCTTCATTCTTTTTTCTAACAGTTTCACCAAATTGTCCATCATCCTCTTTATATCCTGCAAACATTCACAAACTATGAGAATTAAAATCACAAGGCTTCATTGCCTCATCCGCTTCCCTTGTCAACATATCTTATAGTTTTTTTGAACTATTCCAATAGTTCATGAGATCTTCAGATGACCTCTCATTATCCTCTTCACCTAGAATTTCTCCCTGTTCTGGTCTACAAATGGAAACTTCCATTTCTACTTCTACTTCTTTGAGGTTTTCCACCAACCACTTTACCTGTCTTTGTTGTATAATTTTTTGCAACTTAGGCCACTTCATTGGCTTCCCCTTCAAGACTCAACCTTATCTTTGGCTCTCTTCTAGCAGCATTACTAACGCATCGAGTTCTTCCCTTATCTCAGCAATTTCCTTGTTAAGCTCTGCTTCACTCATCTGTTTCCTATGGATTGTTTGAGCACCCTTCTCCTTCATCTTGTAGCCTTCTTCTGAACCTTCCATAGGACTTTCCATAGCCGTCTTATCTTATGTATGAGTTCCTACATTTGCAACCAATCAACTTCCTTCTAAGTTGATCTTCTCACCAAGCTTCTCCTCTACGTGGTCTCCAAGTCCTCTTTCCTTAGAACTTGCTTTGAGCAATCTTGGTCTCTCTCTGGTCACTACACTCACTAATCATAAGGACTCCTCTATCCCTATCTATTCCAAGCCACAATTGGAATGAGGTTCTGCTACAATCTCTAAGAACTTCCAAGAGTTCTTCCTACAGTCTTACTGCTATAGTGCAGTGCCAAACCTTGCATTTATTCAACATGCTGCGAACTTTCGTAAATTTTTAGTCATAATCTTCATAAGAAAGGAAACCTTGCTCTGATACCAAATGATGCAACCATATGGTTGACACAATCAAAATACCTTATCAGGATTCTTAACCCTCATAAAACTTTTATTAATTTGGCTATACCCAGACTTAACCCACAATTCCATATTATCGGTGCCTTTTCTATTATAAACTTCTACAACAGAGCTACTCCACAACATAGGAAATCTTACGTTTTCTGCACTTTCCTTCGGCCTTTACGTGGTTCTCGAGGCATACCTTTATCGCTATCGCTGATCTATCGCCTGCCATCACTTGACATGTCAAATTTGTGATTGGCTATTAAATCACAATCGTCGATCTAGTTCCCGATCTGATGGTTGTTGATTCAACCAATTAATACAACTTGCATTAAAATCCTCCACCATTGATCTAACACACTTGATCCATCGGTTGTCAGAAAATTTGGGTGGACAAATAGCATGGGGATTACCTGCCTGAAAACCGATTTCCTCTCTCCTCCCAAGTGCTACGTGTTGCTCGGTTAGTGGAATCGGGTGCTTACCCAAAATTACCACTTACCACTTCTACCTTGTTTGAAATACCACTTTTGTGTATAAATCCACCTTTCTTCATCAAATTCCATTGACCCGATCTTAATCACTCTATTCTCTACTTTTGATCTGATCCATTGATCTTCTAGATCCAATGGCCATTATGTATTGATCAGTCTATTCCTCTTTGACTTCATTACATTCATTGTTTGATGGATTCTATGTTAAAACATGTTCCCCTGCCATACTCAGTTAAACACTCACACTCCATATACATAACAACCATTCATTTACTCAATGGATCACCATCGATCCTACAATGATTGATGGTCAATCAACATGTCTACAGATGGAATTTTAGCCATCTACACAGAAAAATATAATAGAACTTGAAAATGCACAACACATTGTTCCTCTATATCACTCTCCTCTATATAAATAAATATATAAACACATAATTAAATATTTGAGGCTCTTTGTCCCTCTCTAGCCTGATTCTTCTAATTAGAGCCTCTGGTTCCTCTAATCTTCCCATAGTCTTACAATTCCATCATGAATCCTCTCGAATTCTCTTGCTTTATCCTTTCAGAAAAGTAAGGAAATACAATATATCTAAGCTAACCATCTCCTCCCACAATTTAAGGGATAGACTATACATTTAGGAATCAAATCCTATCCTAAACTAGACAATCTAAATTACTTGGCTTGGTCTCCACGCAGTCAGGATCAACTTGCCACCTATTCTCTATTTTCCCTAATATTTGGCAACAATATAACTACTTACATACTTTGAAATTTATAGAAATTAAGTAACCAATTCTTCTTCGAAACTCTAACTAGCCACAACATGTGACCACACCATCACATTGTTGGCTAGGCCTAGATTCTCTTGCATCACTTTCATTCTATTTTAACAAATAAAAGGAAATCTTTAAAATAAACATTGACATTCAAAAGGTAAAACCATGTATCCCTAAGCTTGTCTTAGTGGAGAACAATTCCCTTTTATATAAAGAAATTTCCTTCCACGTAGTGGAAGAGGTTGTTATGAGTGTGCCTAGAGATAATGCCCCAATCCCGAATGGTTTTATAATTGATTCCTTTCAATCTTTTTGGGATATTCTTGAGAGGGATGCTTTCAAAGTTGTTGAAGACTCTCACTGCTCTAATTTTTTGTTGTTTGCCATTCATTCCACCTTTATCTCCCTTATACCAAAATCCTCAAAGGCGTCTTCCAACTTTTATTTTTGAGTTACTATCTTAAGCAATTTCATCTATAAAATCATTTCAAAAACCATTGAAAACAGACACAAGCCTATTCTTCCTTCTCTATTACCCCTCAGTAGACATGTTACATATAAAGAAAGAAAATTGTTGAAAACATCCTCTTTTCTTACGAGCACATACATTCTCTCCATACCACAAAGAAACTTGGGATGATTTTAAAAAATTGACATGTCAAGAACTTTTAATAAAATAAGCTGTAAATCCATCTGTCACACCCTCATGGCTTATATATTTCACGAAAAGTGGGTATTCTCGGTGATGGCCTCATTTCCAAAGCCTTCTTCTCATGTTTGGTTAATGGTTCTTCATCTCCCACCTTCACCCCTTCCTAGGGCTTAAAGAAAGGAGATCCCATTTCTCCGTATATCTTCTTATTGGTTACTAAAGGCTTAAGTCGCTCCATCCAAAACATTCTAGCCCATAAGCACATTAAAAGTATCTCCCTTGGCTCTTATCAACAATGCTCTACCCACCAAAAATTTGTAGAGGATACATTTCTAATGGGTTACCCTTCCATTCAAGAGGCTTTAGAATTCAAAAAAATATTGCATGCTTTCGCAGCAGCCTCCAGAAATTATATCAAGAAAAGTAATTCTTGTATCTTCTTCTTCAATACGCCTCAAGTCATACAAGTCCACATTTCTTATCTTCTTGGTTCAAAAAATATCTCTCCTCCGTCCAAATACATAGGGCCCCTTTGATAAACAATCCCCTCTACCAATTAGCATGGGAATATTTATTACTTAAAATTGAAGAACAATTCTCAAACTAGACCTTCAAAGCTTTGAACCTTGTCGGATGCTTCACCCTCCTAAAATATGCATTACAATCCATGCCAACCAACCTTCTTTCTACCCTTGCAACTACAAAATACATTCTAAATAAACTTTGGAAGCTTCAATGTTTATTTCGTTTTGTTGTGGGCCAAGTTAGAATAGAAATTAGCCTTAGTGACCTACTATAAGATATACCTTCCCAAATTTGTAAGACATTTAAGATTGAGACACACATGGGTTCTAAGTAAAGCATTGAGTGCTCAAACATGGTAGAGATGGCTCAAAAACCCCTCATCTTTGTTGTGTCAAATGTGGGCTAACAAATACACCAGAAGCATCTGTTCTTCTCAGCTAGTTAGAATGTAAGAACGCATTGACATATCCCACATATGGAATGCAACTTATAAAAGTAAATCTTTGATTCAAGACCATTGTTTCTGGGAAATCTGTGATAGTATGAAAACCTATGTTTGGGAGGATTCTTCAAATCAATAACCTAATATTTCTTCTCTAACTGACTCTTGACAAATGAGAGATAGCTTCAATCAAAGAGGAATTTCATAAATCTCCCATTACTGGGATTCTCACTCCTCTAACTCACCCTCATGCCAATGGATAATCCAATCACGAGAACATGGAAGTCATCATGCAAAATTTTCTAGCACGATTTCTAGCCATTAGAAATATTATAGTGTAGATTGATCGGGGTATTCTTTGTTGGGGATCATATGGACCATCACGAGATTTTCACTTAAAAAAAGCTTCTGTAATTTTGATGCAAGAACAAGAGAATGAGCCTAATAAAACCTAGATAAATCTCTTGAAAATGAAGCACTCGCTTAAAATTATTATTTTCCTCTAGTTAATCTTCAGAAACAAGACTTTAACATGGGTAAGCTTCAAAAACATGGATTCACAGGTTCTTCAATTTGTCATCTATGGCTTTCTCAGTTGGAAGATCAAAATCACGTGTTTCAGACTAGTCCCTTCTCCTCTTCACTCTTGGAGCTACTGGATATCACCTTTAGAAGAACTAATCCCATGTCCCACTGCATGATTTCCTCAGTGACCCCATTCTCAATCGAGCTTGACTCTTAATCCGAGGCCTCATTAAATGGGATATTTGAAAAAAAAAAAAAAATCTAGAATCTTCAAAAACAACCCACCTCCATTCGAGATAGTCTGGAGTATTACCTTCTCCCAACATAATGGAACCATAAAAGCTTCGTAATGGGCTACTTATAATTGGTATTCCCCCTGAGCTGAATACAACATTTTGAATCAACTTGGCATCAACCCTTAGAATATCCCCCTTGTTCCAACCATCTCATCCTAGCCTGTCACCACCATGACTTGGTCACCCCCACCACCAGGATCGATTAGACTCAATTTTGACGTGGCTTCATGAGCAAATCGAGGGCCAACTAGTTATGGTGGAGTCTCTAGGGACAACTTAGGACATATTCTTGACATCTTTACAAGCAGTCCTGTTTTCACCACCGATAATGAAGCAAAGATTTGGGGACTGGAAAATGGTCTGATCATTACTCCAAGGCAAAATGATCACTTTCATTATAGAAAGGGATTCATTACCTATCATCTCTATACTAAACAATATTTAATGTTCTTTGTTCATCTCCAAAATATCTAGCAGATCACTCATTGAATCTCACATCTCCAAATTTCCCTCTCTATTGATGTGCATCCATGATCACCTACTATCTCATATTCAATGTTCAAATCGTAATTTGGTCTCCTTGCCGATCATGCTCTTGACTTAAACAACCCTTCACTATATATGTAGTTGTCTCAAGCAATTCCTACTCAATTGAGAATCTTTTATCTTTCAATTGAACACTAGGATGATTCCCCTACAGAGTGTGCCTAAACTTGACACCTGGTGATGTCATGATGATGCTGTATGGACCGGATGGCCACATGTTCTAGCATTCGTATTCCCCTATGGGCTAGCACACTTAGATTAATCCTCATATGATGGCTAGATTAGCTTACCGATGGTTGTCATACGTCATCCCTCACATGGCTCGCTAGTTCATCATGTTGATTATTCATAATTTAGAGAGGCTTACTATGGCTATGAATGGAGATGCTTGCATGGCTGCTTAGTTCCTTTCTTCAAGATTGTCTAATGACCTAGTAAGTACTACTATTCATCTTTTATCGATGTCGGCTATGCCTTATGCCTTATTGTTCCTACTTATCGCCTCCATGCCTACAATTCTAATAGTCTCATGCATTCTCTGATAGGCTTATATCTTGGTTTGCAGTGGTTTTCCTAAAACTAGAGAATGAGCATAACCATCCTCCCAATGATTGGAAATATGCAACCTAGAACATTTTCATCATGGCATTTGGATCTTAGTTGACCTCAAAGGTTCTCATTCATGTTTCAACTTTCACAGAGAGTACTCTATCTCCTCTCTGTCATCAATTAGTTTTGATCAATTTCCAGTCTAACAACATTATTAGTAATGGTTAGGGGGTTCCTAGGGCTCAAAGTAGTTCTCTTGCTAGGTTTCAATGGTTCCTTATTCCCAATTTAAAACTTGCCTCCATTTTCTTGGTTGTGTACATCATATTGTCAGCGAATACCATTCATCAAACCCTTCTTCCATTCTTCATTTTCTCGCATGTGTTTTCATGGGCTTCGGTTAGCGAGTTACTATTTTTGGAGGTTGCGGTGTTCCTTCATGTTGCTCAACTCTTCATTCGCTTCCAATGGACTATCAATTTAGTTTAATTCTCTCAATTTGGTTCTTGACTACATCTCAATACCTATGGACATCATAGTGGATGAAAGAAATTGATGAAAGCCTCATGTAATTATTCATTGATTCCTATTGGACATCTTGGGCTTAGGTTCATGGGCCACCACTATTCGAGTTTAGTGGGCTATTTCTACTTGAGCTCCATTACAAGGGATCCTCAATGTTGCTCAACTTTTATTACACTATCGGTGGAACTTCCACTTTACTTGACAATTCTATTTCTTGACTTATTTTTATATAGCTCTATAGAACATAGCCTGTATGTTTATGAATTCTTAGAACTCCATGTCAAGTTTTATAACTGTTTCTTTTTGGCTCATTAATCCCAATATACACAATCTTAAACTTTTTAGTTTTTGCATCCTAGCAAGAAAATCAATGGTATAGAAAACTATCATATGTAATGTTCAATTTGGGTAATATAATGGTGAAGTTCACACACAAAAAAATAATGAGATATTTAAATTATTATGAGATTTACAATTAAATTAAGAAAAAAATATCAAAACTAGGTGAGATTGAAAGCATCGGACTAGATTGATAGAATTGAGAAATTTTATGCTATAAAAGTTTCCGTACAGTAAGATAGTCTTACCTTAAATTCCAACAGAATGCCAAAGTGCTAAAAAAAACTATATTTTGTACAACATCAGAATGTTTGAGGGAAACCTAAACCTAATAACATGAAATAATTTGCAGAGTGAAACGAAGCGAAACAAAGACACTGAGCTACACTCTAATTACAGAGTTTTTTAACGATTAGTTGAAAATCTTACGCGTCTGTTCAGCGATTTTTCTTATCATGAGTAATACTTCGCAACATGAAGTCCAAAAGATTTATGGAAAACATTTGTAGCTTCAAATAGTGTGGTGTGATCTTGTTCTAAATGCATTAAAAGTAGAATGTATCCACTAGAATAGAACACTAAAGACAAAATGCTCCTCTAAAATGTGATGGTAACAAGATGGTGAAAGCAATGACATTGATAAAATAACTCAAGTGAAAATAGGGTGGTCATTCCCTTACACCAACCATTTATTCTAGTTCCTTCATGTTTTAACTACAACAAGATTAAAAATCGATAAAACTACCTTCATGTATATCACTATTGATTTGGACATTGTAGGAAGATAAGAAATAATGTTTATTTTCAAAGTTGATTGAGAAATAGTGGAGGGAATGTACTACTAATTTAGTTTCTTTTGAACTATGAGTACTAAGGTTTGTTATAATAGGAATTACATATGTAGCTTTATTTAAATTAATGGGTTTAAATAATTTAAGTTCATCATTATGTTTCTAGCAATACTTATTGTTGTTTTTTATGATGTCATTGATAATAAGTTTATTTTAAATTGTAGCGGTCATAAGAAAAAAAGTTATCTATATATTAACACATTAATGGAGGGTGAAAATATTTATTTCACTCATTTTTATGTAATATCAACAATATATATTTTTTTGTTAACCCAAAACAAATCTAAAAAATGTGTCAAACAAAATTGTATTGCCTGATTCCAACCAAAGGAGTTATTAAGTTATTTTTCTATAAATTAGACTATGTCATAAGATTAATTTAGCTTTCATGTAACGTTTAGATAACTTTGTTATATAGGGAGATATAAGCTTTATCATATGAAATTCCATATGTTACTCAAAATTATGGGTAAATGGTAATCCTCAAATTAATATATGGGGGTTATCTTGACTACTTTACAACAAAGTCAATATTCACAAAAATCTAACATTTACTACCTATAGGTGATGATTCTTATAGATCATCTACCCTGTAACAAAGCTGAAATGGTCAATGAAATAGATGAAATAAGTTTAATTATACATTTCATAGGGAATGATGAATGATATAGGTAGACATAGATGGGTTTCATAATATGAAATACCATGAGAAAATATCATCTGTTACCAAGTACAATGGGCCCATAAAATGAAATGGTAAACCCATCATTAATTTTACCAAGGTTATCCTAACTACTTTATGAGCAAGTTAAGTTTAACCCAACACTCTAAAGGGTGACCATTGAGTTCACTTGGGTCAGCATTCCTATAAATTCTCTTCCTTACAACAAAGTTGAAATTATCAACAAAAATAAATAAAATCTGTAGAATTATTTTCTTCACCCAAAAAATGAATACTACCTAAGTCATGTAGGTAAAAATGGTTGATGAGCACCAATAGGGTTGGAGCATAAATGCAAGTTTGGAAAAAAATCAAATATTAGGAGTCATTAGGGAAATTTTGAGGTCTAAAATGGGCCTCAAAACAAATAATGTGCAATCAAAAGCCACTTTATATGAACTAACTCGAATTCACAAAATGATATCATCTCCTATCAGTGACTTTGCATTATTGAGTTAAAGATAGAAGCCTAGAGTTATCCATGTTAATATTAATACTTTGTTCTTTTTGACTTTTATAATAAAATAATATTAATTTCCTGGATTCTTTTTCGAAAAGTAAAATATTGTAATTTTAGAAGATCTTGATATACTGGATTTTTTGACCTTTTTCATGTTTTCGACAAAGAATGATAGTACTTGAACCAATGCAAGTTATTTCAGATCCTAGAGATAGCTAGAACTACTGCGAGTTATTTAAAAATAGATACACATAGAAAATGCATTCGTAATAGATATAGGCATATGGAATGCATATATTTTTTTCTAGATTAGATGTTTGAACCGTTATTCATGTATTAGAGTGGTGTGCTAATTCACATCAAAATTAGTTTTTTTCCCCTTATGAGCTAAGAAGGAAATCGTTTTGTTTTTTTCGTATATTTATGGAGGGGCTATGTGATGCAGTTTTCATTGATTGAACTCAATGGTTGCTTGGAAGACCCCACTAGCTAATGAATAATAGGTGTTGAAGGCTAAAATATGGATTAGAATATGGTGTATGTAGCTGTTGGTCACATAGTCAAAGGTTTTAATGGAGAAAATTGCTCATTGTTGAGGAGAATAGCTCATTGTTGAGAAAATAACACTCAATAGTTAGGCATTCCTCCTCAATGATTTATCTTCTCCTCTACCCTCACACTTTCCAAAGGATATTCACGAATTATGACATGTACGAATTTTAATTATTAGACGTGTTATAAGAAATTTCTTTTTGAAACAAAGAAAACAAATAAGAAATGGAAGTGTATTAAATATATCATCTAGTTATTCTCTCTTAGGAACAAACCTTTTTCATAGAAACCATTTCAATATTTATAGGCACACCCATTCGGGAATTGTAGTCTAGATATATAGTTTTGAGTGAATGAATAATGTGCATTCAATTTTATGTTTTTTTTTTGCATTTGTTATCAGGATAATCATGTTATTGTTACTTGAGTCTTTGTCTCAATTATTTCCTATTAAATATAAATTATTATAATGAAGGCGCATGTTGATTTTCTAAATCTATTTTGTAACTCCACGAGCCCAAAGCAAATTATTATTTTGATGATAGTCTCGACATTTTCTTTGCACAAAGCATAAAAATAGAGGGTCGATAAATTCGTGTTTTTGGTTGAATTTATGCTTTGAATTGTTTAGTGCTTTTTTCCCTTATCCATATATTTTTCTATGTCATTAAGGACATAGTGAGAATGTTTTGAGTGATGAGTTAGTAGTTGTATATTTTTGTCAAGTATATGGATTCCAATATTAATCCACATTTTATTTATTTCATACTCTCCATTATGTGTTACCATTCAAGTTTTTTTTTCAATCAATGACTTTTATGAATTCATAAACAAATTACATCGTTTTAACATGTTCATAAAAGAATGTTGTAGCCTCACTCAAATTGGATTTGTTTGTGAGAAAAAACAAGAAAAAAAATATGGATAACAAGAAAACAAAACTATGAATCCACATATCAAAAGCCCATAAGGCCCAAAGCTAAGAAGAAACAGAAAATAATGAGTCCTCTTCATCATTCCTAAGAATTGTTTGGTTCTGTATCTACACTGTGACGCTCACATTGGTGCTGGAAATCATCATGCACATGAGACTCCATATGTGACATACATCCCTCAAAGTTATCCATTCTGTACTAAACGTGTTTCTAGCCTCTTTGAATGGACTCCTTGAAATCCATGATATGAAATTGGTTATGATGGATGTCATTAGAGAAACTAATCACCTTGATGCAACGATTGTGCCCTTGTTGAGCTTGTTGCTCGACCCCTACCTGTATAAACTGAATTTGAGCTTAGAGTGAGTGGAAAGGTGGTGGTGGGAAACCCGATGCCCTAGAGCCAGCAAACACGAGATGGTCTATCACACACAGGAACGAAACAAACTACCTAGATAGGACCACTTCCAGTCAAACCATAGTTTGAGGCAATTAATAGATGAAATAAGGCCCAACCTTGAGCCACTAGAACCACATCAACCCTCCCACATACCCACATTAGATATCAATAGGTGCCTCTTGATGAGCCTAATCAAGAACTACAACAAAGCCTTCCCCCACTAGTGAGAAACATTAACCTCCTCGGGGATGGAATTCCCCACCACTCTAGTTTCAAACTAAAGAGAAAAAAATAGACCATGTCCTAGGAATTGCCAAGCAAAAAACTAGGACAAAATTTTGTTGCATACAAATCAACATACAATAGAAAGGAAGACCCCAAACCTTTCCCACAAGGGCTAGACTCAGAGAATTAAGCCACTGAGGTCTCCACTTAACCTTCAAAGTGAAAAATAAAGATAATTTTACATAGATGGGTTTCCAAGAATGGTAAATTGCCTACAAATGTTCAGCCCTTGCTATATCATCTTGGAGTAGACACGAAGGAGGACTCGGATCCCAAATGATGGGTTTGTCGTGGAATCCTACCTAGAAACTTTAGAAGTTGCATTCGTTAGCACAAAAAATCCACCCCCTCTAATTGTCGGTCTATAGGACACTCTTAAGAAGCACCCCACAAAACGCACACTAACATAACCTCCAACAGATCTTTTACTTATCTCGCAATTGCAAATAATTTCCAAGACCATTGAAATCGAGAGCCAAATAAGCATCGAACCCTTGATAAGGGATGAAAAGGGGTGGAAAATGTTGAAGTGGCACATGTCTATGTCTATAGAGAGATGTAAAAAGAGAAAGCTTTTATTCAACCAAATTTTTCCAAAATTGATAATAATTTTGAGTTTCCATAACCAATATGGATATCATAGTTTGCTAATTTCAATTTTTAATTAAATCTTCTTGTATTTCAACATATTTTTAGTTTTCTTCTATTGAAGTATTAATATTACATTTATCTTATGTTTATGCATATCAAATTGGAAGGAATGAGAACCATTTTAATGTATAACACGTGTTTTCCAAGTTAAAATAGGATAAATAATATTTGGAGTTAAGGATCCCACATGTTTAAAAAATGAAGGTATATTCTTTTACAAATATGACTACGTTCTTCTAAAAACTTTCAGATCACATGGATATCTCAAAGAAATCACTTTACCATCACATAGCTTATTGGAATGGCCCAGTGTAGATGATTCTCCTGTAAGTTCATTTCATTACAAGTTATTTTTAAAAATACATATTTGAATCAAAGGAAAAGGTGGCATTCATGTGCATAATGGAATTTTCATGCCATTCTCTATGTTATTTCATATTTTTGCTTTGGATGTATCAATTATGAAAACAAGAAAATTTTATGCTACTTCAAATCCTTCTAATGATTTATTTGCAACTATCTTTCACTGGGTGGGATAGATGAGTACAGGACCAAAGTGGAAAAATAAATAGAGTGTAGGTTGAATCATGGAACTTTTTCTTTTGACTAAGTTGCTTCAATATTATTTATTTTTTAAGTGTACTATTTCTTCATTTTTAAGGGTTAGATGTTATGAAACCAGCTCACAAAAAGATAAAAAAAGATAGATCAACACATTAGAAATAAGCCTCTTCGAGGGGGCAACCTTCTTTACATTACACAAATGAGCAATTCTTAGATGATACAAATGACAAGACCTCCTTTCTATACATAGGAGTCTAAGGGGTCATAATATAATAAGAGCCGACATAACAATAATAATGTAAGGGCACGATAGTAACAATAGTGAACTCCTTAGAAGATTATCGATGGAGGAGAATTGGACACTATTTGAAGTTTGAGATTAGTTGGAGCTCCAAGAAGGTTTTGATCATTTTTTATTTTTACACAATGGTAAAATAGTATTGTCATTTTAATTTATTTGGAACTTAGGTGAACTTGGGTGTCACTTTTAGAAGTTCTCCAACTTCCAACAAGCCAAAGCAAATTTTCTATTAAGAATTTAAATTTACAATAAATAAAACAACTTGTGAGGCATTTTATTAGCTTTCTATTACTTATTTTTGGAAGAGTTTTATTCACATTTGATATGTCAACTTAGAAATTGTTTGACTGTGTGTTCTTTAAAAATCAAGGGATTCGTAACACATGATATTTTTGAGAATTAGTGTATTCTTTGTTAACTTTGTGTTTTAAAAAAAATTGTGTTGCAGCAATATAGACAAACTCTACTTTGATATCATTATATTTACGAGACCATCTCATGCACATCATAATTACTAGAATTTTTTGAATTGAACCAATATAAAAAAACTACAGATTTTGAAGATGTTTAGCTGAATGTCAAATTTCTCAACATATTAGTTATAAACTAAAAAACTAAGATATACCCATTACAGAAGACCAACCAATGTAATGAATAATCTCTTCATATTTTTTATAGTGTATTCTGAAAGATACAATTTTTTGATATCACTGAATCATAATGATATTCAAAAATTATTTGCACAGATTGTTTTAGAAAATTAATTAAAATTAGTAAATTTCTATGAAATTCCATAAAATTTATATTTACTGAAAGTAGATTGAATTCTGGAAATGGTAGTATTAGTTCTAACAATAAATTCACCAAATTTGATTGAGTTAAGCATTCTGATGCTGGAAAAAAGTGACCAAAACCAAGTTGTTAGAGAGTTGTAGGTTAAAACAGTTCAACCAAACTAAAACCACATGACGATGAACTTATGTTCATCATCAACACCGATTAAAATAAACATTAAAATAATTCAACTGAATTACTTTAAAATTTTGGCCAAAGTATTTTTAAAATTTTGGCCGAAAATGTGTCGATATTTTCCATCGATTCCAAAAATGAAACCATGCGACCCTCCGAAAAAACGTTTCACCTAAACGGTATATGTAAATGGAGTCGAAACATTATTTTCCCACACTTTTTTCATTTGAAGTGAACTTTTAAGCTAACTCCTCTCAGCTGAATTTCTTGGAGGAAATGTTTTTGACTTAACTTTTAAAGTAAGTCTTTTCGCTAAATTTTTCACGTGACATTTTTTAGCTTAATTTTTAAAGTAAATCTTTTGGGCTAAATTTTTAAAGTGAGATTTTTTAGATTAATTTTTAAACTAAGTATTTTGGGCTTAATTTTTAAGGTGATATTTTTTAGCTTAATTTTTAAAGTAAGTTTTTTGGGCTTAATTTTTAAAGTGTGTTTTTTGTGCTCAATTTTTAAAGTGAGATTTTTTGAAAGTAAATTATTTTAAAGTGAGATTTTTTAGCTTAATTTTTAAAGTAAGTCTTTTGGGCTTAATTTTTAAATTCTGTTTTTTGTGCTAAATTTTTAAAGTGATATTTTTGAAAGTAAATTATTTTGGATGAATTTTTAAAGTGATTTGTTTTTGAAGAAAGTCTTTTGTGCTGAATTTTTAAATTGAGCTTTTTGGTCTAAATTTTTAAAGTGAATTTATTTTGCGAGATTTTGAAATTGACTTTTTTGGGTTGGATTTTGAAAATCTACATAGATTGAATTATCATGGGATATCAAAGAAAATGTAAGAGAAAATATGATCAAACAAGAGACATTGAGGCTCATAGAGAATACTGGAGAAACTATTACAAAAGAAAGAAGGAAAAGCACCCAAATGTTGAAAGGCCAAATAAATCTCAACTAGAAGTTGAAGAAAGTATGCAAATGTAAATATTATAAATGATGTTAAAATTTAACTACTCTATTGTGAAATTTAATTTTTATTTGATGAACTAATTTGAAAAATATTTTGCAATGTAAACAAAAAGAGATATTCCTCATAACATTGACGATGAGATTGAAACTATTGAAAAATAAAGTGAAAGATATTCAAGGGAAAGAAGTTGAATCACATTATATATATATATATATATATATATATATATATATATATATATATATATATTATATATATATGTCACGTTTTTTAATGAAATTATACATTTTTATTAATTTAAATTTCATTCAAATTCTATTTTTCAATTTTATTATTTAATGAATACATATAACCATTTAGATATAATTTCCATATGTATAGATGAAATAAATAGCGATAATGAGATTTTAAAGAATGTTGCACTCACATATATGAAGATAAAAAAGTTGGCCATGTTATATGGTATCATTTTATGGTTATAATTGAGAAGTTATTTCATTCTCAATAATTTATTTCATAAATCAATTATTATTCACAAAAAAAAATCACATACATTGCATTCAAAATGAGCACAGTCAAGATTTGGAAGATCATGGGGATACCATCCAAGTTATTTCTCATAACTTTCATTCTCTTTTAACAAAACAAATCTTTGGCAGGAGCATTGGCATTTAAAAGGTAACACAATGTATCCCTAATCTTTTCTTAGCAGAGAAAAATTCACTTTTACATAAGGAAATTTCCTTTGAGGTAGTGGAAGAGGTTGTTATGAGTATGCCCAGAGATAGGGCCTCAACCCCTATGATTTTACAATTGATTTATTTCAATCTTGTTGGGATATTCTTGAGAGCAATGTTTTCAAAGTTGTGGAAGACTTTCACTGCTTTTCTTTGTTGTTGTTTGCCTTTCATGCCACGTTTATCTCCCTTATGCTAAAATAATCAAAGGGCTCCAAATTTTATTTTGAGTTACTACCTTATGCATTTTCATCTATAAAATCATTTCAAAAGCCATTGCCAATAGACCCAAGCCTCTTCTTCCTTCTCTATTATGGGGATGGCCTCATTTCCAAAGATTTCTTCTCAAGTTTGGTTAATGGTTCTCCATCTGCCACGTTCACCCCTTCATAGGGCTTAAAGAAGGTAGACCCATATCTCCTTATATATCCTTATTGGTTACTGAAGGATTAAGCCACTCCATCTGAAACATTCTATCCCATAAGCACCTTAAAAGTATCTCCCTTGGCTCTTATCAAAAATTCTCTACGCACCAACAATTTGTAGATGATACCTTTCTCATGGGTTACCCTTCCATCAAGAGGCTTTGGAATTCAAAAAAATATTGGATGCTTTCGCAGCAGCTTGTAGAAATGATATCAATAAAAGAAATTCTCGTATCTTCTTCTTCAATACCCATCAATTAGTCCAACTCCACATTTCTTATCTTCTTGGCTTCAAGAATATCTCTCTTTCGTCAAAATACTTAGGGTCCCCTTGATAAACAATCCCCTCTACCAATTAGCATGGGAAGATTTGTCACTTAAAATCTAAGAACAATTCTCAAACTAGACCTTCAAATCTTTGAACCTTGTTGGATGCTTCACCCTCCTAAAATATGTGTTACAATCCATTAACACCTACCTTCTTTCTACCCTTCCTTAACACCTACATTCTTTCTACCCTTCCATTAACACCTACCTTCCTTCTACCCTTCTAAATAAACTTTGGAACCTTCAATGTTTCTTTCTTTTTGGTGTGGACCAAGTTAGAATAGAAATGGGCCTTAGTGGCCTACTATAAGATATACCTTCCCAAATTTGTAAGACTTTTAATAATGACACACCGTGGGTTCTAAGTCAAGCATTGAGTGCTCAAACATGGTGGAGATGGCTCAAAAACCCCTCATCTTTGTCGTGTTAGTTGTGTACTAAAAAATACACCACGAGCATCTCCTCTTCTCGTCAAGTTAAAATGTGAGAACAAATTCACATATCCCACATATGGAATGCAACTTACAAAAGTAAACCTTTGACTCAAGACAATTGCTTTTCGAAGTCTATGATAGTATGACAACCTATGTTTGAGAGGATTCTTAGAAACAATTTCCTAATCTTTCTTCTCTCGCTAATTCTTAGCAAATGAGAGATAGCTTCAATCGAAGAGAAATTTCATGAATTTCCCATTACTAGGATTCTAACTTCTCTAACTCATCCTCATGCCAATGGATAATCCAATCACGATAATATGCAAGGAATCACACAGAAGTTTCTAGCACCATTTCTAGCCACTATAAATATTGCAGTGTAGATTCATCATGATATTCCTTTTTGGGGATCATATGGACCATCACGAGATTTTAACTTAAAAAAGGCTTATATAATTTTGATGCAAGAAGAAGAGAATGAGCCTAATAAATCCTATAGAAATCTCTCCAAAATGAACCTCTCGCTTAAAACTACTATTTTCCTCTTGTTACTCTTTAGAAACAAGACTTTAACATGGGTAAGCTTCAAAAACGTGGATTCATGGGTTCTTCAATTTGTAATATATGCCTTCCTCAAGTGGAAAACCACAATCACTTGTTTCTTACTTGTTCCTTCTCCTCTCCACTCTACATTCCACTCACTATCTCCTTTATAAGAACTAATCCAATGCCCCACTGCATCATTTCCTCAATAGCCCATTCTCAATCGAGCTTGGCTCTTAATTACAAGCCTCTTTAAATGGGATATTTGGAAAGAAAAGAATTCTAGAATATTAAAAAGCTACCCATATCCGTTGGAGATTGTTTGGAATCTTGCCTTCTCCCAAATTAAAGGGACCATATCCTCTTTGCAATGGACTACTTAGGATTTCCCCCTATCTGAATAAAACATTTTGACTCAACTTGGCATCAACCCTTAGAATATCTTGCTTGTTCCAACCATCTCATCCTAGCCTCTCAACACCATGACTTGGTCACCACCACCACCAATATTCATTAAACACGATTTTGATGAGGCTTCACGAGGAAATCGAGGGCTAGCTAGTTATGGTGGAGTCTTTAGGGAAAACTCAGGACATATTCTCGACAGCTTTATAAGTAGTCCTATTTTCACAGCCAACAATGAAGCAAAGGCTTGGGTACTTGAAAATGTTATGATCATTACTATAAGGCACAATTATCACTTTCTTTATAGAAAGAGATTCATTACCTATCATCTCTATACTAAACAAGATTTAATGTGCTTTGTTCGTCTCCAAAATCTCTACCAGATCACTCATTGAATCTCACATCTCCAAATTTGCCTCTCTACTCATGTGCATCCATGATCCCCTGCTATCTCATATTCACTGTTCAAACAGTAATTTGGATAACCTTCTTACCAATCATGCTCTTGACTAAAACAACCTTTCACTAGATGTGTAATGTTCTCAAGTAGTTCCTGCTCAATTAAGAATTGTTTGTCTTTCAATTGCACACTAGGATTATTCCCCACAGAGTGTGCCTAAACTCAACACTTGGTGATGTCGTGATGATGTTGTATTGAGTAGATGGTCACGTGTTCTAGCATTCATATTCTCCCATGGACTAGCACACTTCTATTAATCCTCGTATGACGGTTGCATTAACTTACCTTTGGTTGTCATACATCATCCCTCATGTGGCTCGGTGGTTCATTATGTTGATTAATCATTATTTAGAGAGTCCTATCATAGTTATGAATGGAGATGTTGTCATGGCTCCCTAGTTTCTTTCTTCAAGAATGTCTTCAGACCTATTAAGTAGTACTATAAATCGTTTATCGACGTGAGCTATGAATTATGCCTTCTCTTGCCTACTTATGGCCTCCATGCCTACAATTATGATAGTCTCAATGAATTCTCCAATATGCCTATATCTTGGCTTGTAGTAGCTTTCCTAAACTTGAGAGTTAACATAACCACCCTCCCAACGATTAGAAATCTGCAACCTAGAATGTTAGTATGGTGGCTTTTGGATCTGAGCTGACCCCCAATGTTCTCATTCATGTTTCAACTTTCACAGAGAGTACTCTACTTCCTCTTTTTCATCAGTCAATTTTAATCAATTTCCAGTCTAATAGCATTATTTGTAACAGTTAGGGGTCCCTAGGGCTCAAGGTAGTTTTCTTGGTGGGTTTCAATGGTTGCTTCTTCCTAATTTAGGACTCGACTTCTTGATTGTTTGCATCACATTGTTAGTGAAGGCTATGCATCAAAGCCTCCTTCCATTCTTCCTTGTCTCCCATGGGTTTTGATGGGCTTCAGTTAGTGGGTTACTATTTCTAGAGGTTCATCTGCAGTGTTCCTTCATGTTGCTCAACTCTTCTTTCTCTTCCAATGAGCTTTCAATTTGGTTTTTGATTACATCTCACTAGCTATGGACATCAAAGTGGATGAAATAAATTTGTCAAAGCCTCATGTAATTCTTCATCGATTCATGTTGGACATATCAGTCTTAGGTTCATGGGCCACCACTACTCGAGTTTAGTGGGCTACTACTACACGAATTCTATTACAAGAGATCCTCAATGTTGCTCAACTTTTATTTCTCTATCGGTGGAACTTCCACATTACGAAAAGTTTACTTCATGACTTATGTTTATATAGCTCTATATAACATAGCCTCTTTGTTTATGAATTCTTAGAACTCCATGTCAAATTTTGTAACTCTTTCTTTTTGGCTGATTAATTGAGATATACACAATCTTAAATTTTTTAGTTTGTGCGTCTTAGCAAGAAAATCAGTAGCACAGAAAACTATCATATGTAAGACTCTATTTCAATAATATAATGGTGAACTTCAAACACAAAACTGGGCGGGATTCAAAGAATTGGAGGAGATTGATAGAATTGAGCATTTTTATGTTATAAAGGTTTCTATACAATAATATAATCTTACCTTAAATTGCAACAGATTGCCAAAGTGCTACAAAAATCTATATTCTGTAAAATAAGAGAATGTTTGAAGGAAACCTAAACCTAATGACACGAAATAATTTGTAGAGTGAAACAAAGCGAAACAAAGACGCCCAACTATTCTCTAATTGTAGAGTGATTTAACCATTAATTTACATTCTAAATGTTGAAAAGCTCACGCATCTGATCAGTGGTTTTATCTATCATCATATGAGTAATACTTCACCACATGAAGTCCAAAAGATTTCAAAAAACCTTTGGAGCTTCAAACAGTGTGGCACAATCATTTACGAGAGCTTTCACGAACTGCTCATTGAATAACGAGACATAGAATCTTGGCAAAAAAAGAGGCAGAGGATGCCCAGAGGATATACGGGCATGCCCAGAAGATATATGCCCAGAGGATGCCTAGAGGTGCCCAAATCACCAATTATCCTCTTTATGATACCTGAAGTCGATGCCATCCTCGTCTCCACCCCAAATATTTCACCGTCGCAGCTCTACACTTTCACACAATAATGTTAAAAATGCTTAGAACCAAGGCGATGGAGGCTCAAGAATGAACCATACCTTGTCGACAGTTTCCTTTGTTCATTACCCTCCACAGAGTTGGATGATGGGTACTCAACATTATATGTACTCTATTGCACTTGCTTGGCATGTCTTCCTTGACCATTATTCATCCACCTTGGAGCATTTGATTGCAATGTTGTCGGATCCATGTCCGAGTTGCTTTTATTTTCCTGCAAATATTGCGACCTCGTTCAAAGGGGCGATGGAGGATTAATTCCAGTCAATCAAATTGAATGTGCATCCATGCCTGAGTTGCTTTGATTTTCCTGCAAAGATTGTGAGTTGATACAAAGGGGATGTGCATCCATGTCTAAGTTGTTCTGGTTTTCCTGCAAAGGTTGCAAGCTCATATAAAGGGGATAGAGGTTTAATGCCAGTCTAACTCAATTTGAATGTTGTATTAGTAGGATTGTTCTCATCACCTTTGAACTCCAGTTACCATTGTAGAATATTAAGATATGTGCACACACTGATCATGGATTATGCACCAATTATAACTATTTTCTTGACAGGGGTACCATTTATTTAAATTTCAGTGTTGGGGAATTGGTAGCTCCCACTGATCCATCATTACCTTTATCCATAAGAAATTTTGATTCTTAGAATTTCTGACTTTCCCATGAAGGGATTCAATTTATTGAGGTAGTTCTCAAGACTATTTATTAATACACATGCCAAAAAAATTATAAAACATTTCCCCAACAAAAGTTTAGATCATATTTTTAATTTTCCAATTTAGTTAATATATACTCAACAAAAGATCTATAGTTAAAAAAAACACAAAAAATTCATATAGTAAATAAATTTAAAAAAATATTTCCTTTCCTCTTAGGAGGGAACTTACTCCATAGTAAGAGTTAATACATGCAGATCTAGAACTAAGAACTCATTAGCATTATTAGAATCAACCATAGAAACAAAGGAATGATTACCCATAGCAATATCTTATTGATGTCTTAGATTTGAAACCTTAAGCTATTAATCTTATCTTTCACTTGTTCAAGCCTAATTTCCAATCAGTTAGAATGCCCATAGTGATGGAAATTCATTTCATGCCAAATATTCTCAAGATTATACTCACAAGAAAAGGGGATTATATGCTAAATGCATTAAAGGTAGAATGTATCCACTAGAATAGAACAATAAAGACAAAATGCCCCTCTAACATTGATTTTAACAAGATGGTGAAAACAATGACATTGATAAAATAACTTAAGTGAGAGGGTAGGAGCAAAAATAGAGCAGTCATTCCCTTTCTCCAACCATTTATTCTAGTTCCTCCAATTTTTTAACTACAACAAGATTAAAAATAGATAAAACTATCTGCATGTATATCACTATTGATTTGGACATTGTAGGAAGATAATAAATAATGTTTATTTTTCAAAGTTGATTCAGAAATAGTGGAGGGAATGTATCGAACTATGAGTCCTCACGTTTGTTATAATAGGTAGTACATATGTAGCCTTATTCATATTAATGGGATTAAATAATTTGAGTTCATTGATATGTTCCTAGCAATAATTATTGTTGTTTTTTATAATGAGATTTATAATAAGTTTATTTTAAATTGTAGGAGTCATAAGATAAAAAATTATCTATCTATTAATACATTAATGAAGGTTTTTGATGTAATATACACAATGTATATTTTTTTATCAACCCAAAAGCAAATCTAAAAAATGTGTCAGAAAACAAGGCTATATTCCAATACAAGTTCCCAAATCTTTTTTCTTGAAATGGAATGCATCCAAAGGTTTATATACAAAATGTAATTTTGAATTATTTTAAAAATGAATGATGTTTACAATTTTTTCTGGATTATATATATATAACCATGGGTTTTCAAAACCTTAACCGAGAAACCTTAAATTTACCTCAATATTTATAACAATATTTAAATTTATTTTAAATAATTTATTTTTTTTCATTTTCATTTTCTTTTAATTTTACATAGTCAAAATGTTTACCGAACATAATAGAAATATTGCAATATCTCTTTCATACTTGAATTCTCTCTACTCTATAATTATTCACATTCCTATATACTATGTTCCTATAGTCAATTTTGTATTTACGAAAATTCCTTGATTAAGTACACTGATACAATACTACTAATATAATACTACCTTAAATTGCTCACAGGGACTATGTGCTAAAAGCTATATTGTGTACGATAACAAAATGTGTGCATCCATGTTTATGCATATCAAATTGGAAGGAATGAGAACCAGTTTAATGTATAACACGTGTTTTCCAATTTGTTCATGTAAAAATAGGATAACTACTATTTGGAGTTAAGGATCCTACATGCTTAAAGAATGAAGGTATATTCTTTTACAAATATGAATACATTCCTCGAAAAAATATCAGACCACATAGATATCTCAAAGAAATCACTATACCATAACTTAGCTTATTGGAATGGCCAACTATATATGAGTCTCCTATAAGTTCATTTCATTACAAGTTATTTTTAAAAATATAGATTTTAATGAAAGGAAAAGGGGCATTCATGAGTATAGTGGAATTTCCATGCCATTCCTTATGTAAAATGTATGCTACTTCAAATCCTTCTAATGGGTTATTTGCAACTTTGTTTTTCACTTGGTGGGATAGAAGAGTACATGAATAAAGTGGAAACGAAGTTTCTTCAATATTCAATATTCTTTCATAAATGAATGTTTATTTACAAACAAAAAAATCACATACATTGCATTCAAAATCAACACAGTCAAGATTTATAAGATCATGAGGATACCATCCAGGTTCTTTCCCATCACTCTCACTCTCATTTAACAAAGCCAATCTTTGATAGGAGCATTGGCATTCAAAAGGTAACACAATGTATCGCTAATCTTGTCTTAGAAGAGCGAAATTCCCTTTTATATAAAGAAATTTCCTTCCAATTAGTGGAAGAGGTTGTTATGAGTATGTCGAGAGATAAAACCCCAACCCCTAATGGTTTTACAACTGATTTCTTTCAGTCTTGTTGGGATATTCTTTAGAGGGATGTTTGCAAAGTTGTTGAAGACTCTCAATGCTCTGCTTTGCTATTGTTTTCCTTTCATGCCACCTTGATCTCCCTTACACCAAAATCCTCAAAGGCCTCTTCCAACTTTTATTTTTAAGTTACTACCTTATGCAATTTCATCTATAAAATCATTTCGAAAACCATTTCCAATAGACTCAATCCTCCTCTTCCTTCTCTATTATCCCTAAGAAAACACTTACATAGAAAGAAAGAAATTGTTGAGAACGTCATCTTCTTAGGAGCACATCCATTCTCTTTGTACATCCAAGAAACTTGGGATGATTTTTAAAACTTGACATGTCAAAAACTTTTAGTTAACTAAGTTGTAAATCCATCCATCACACCCTCATGGCTTATAGATTTCATGAAAGGTGGGTATTTTGGGTGATGGCCTCATTTCCAAAGCTTTCTTCTCAAGTTTGATTAATGGTTCTCCATCTCCCACCTTCACCCCTTCTTGAGGCTTAAAGAAAGGAGACCCAATTTCTCCTTATATCTTCTTAATGGTTAATGAAGGCTTAAGCCCCTCTATCCGAAACATTTTAGCCCATAAGCACCTTAAAATTCTTGCCCTTGGCTCTTATTAATAATGCTCCAACCACAACAATTTGTAGATGATACTTTTCTCACGGGTTACCCTTCCATTCAACACCCTTTGGAATTCAAAAAAAAAATTGGATGCTTTCATAGCAGCCTCCAAAATATGATATCAATAAAAGCAATTCTTGTATATTCTCCTTCTATACCGCTCAAAAAATATCTCTCTTCCGTTCAAATACTTAGGCCCCCCTTCATAAAAAATCCCCTCTAACAATTAGCATGGGGAGATTTATTACTTAAAATCAAAGAAAAATTCTCAAACAAAAATTTCAGAGCTTTGAACCTTGTTAGATGCTTCACCCTCCTAAAATATTGGTTACAATCCATGCCCACTTACCTTCTTTCTACACTTGTAGCTCCGAAATACATTGTAAATAAACTCTGGAACCTTCAATATTTCTTTTTTTTGGTGTGGGCCCAATTAGAATAGAAATGGGCATTAGTGGCTTCCTATAAGATATACCTTCCCAAATTTGTAATACGTTTAAGATTGAGACACCAGTGGGTTCTAAGTACAACATTGAGTGATCAAACATGGTGGAGATGGCTCAAAAACCCCTGAAATCTGTCGTGTCAAATCTGGACTAACAAATACACCAAGAGCATCCGCTCTTCTTAGCTGGTTAGAATGTGAGATGTCATTCACATATGCCACATATGGAATGAAACTTAGAAAGGTAAATCTTTGATTCAAGACCATTGTTTCTAGGAAGTCTGTGATAGTATTACAACCTATGTTTGGGAGTATTCTTAGAAACAATGACCTAATCTTTCTTCTCTCGCTGATCCTTAGCAAATGAGAGATAGCTTCAATCAAAGATGAATTTCATCAATTCCCCATTACTGGGATTCTCACTACTATAACTCACCCTCGTGCCAATGGAATATCTAATCACGAGAATATGCAAGGAATCACATGGAAGTTTCTAGCACCATTTCTAACCACTAGAAATATTACAATGTATATTGATGGTGATATTCTTTGTTGGGGATCAAATGGACCCTCAGGAGATTTTAACTTCAACAAAGTTTGTATAATTTTCACTCAAGCAAAAGAGAATGAACCTAATAAAACCTCGAGAAATCTCTGGAAAATGAAGCACTCGCTTAAAATAACTGTTTTCCTCTAGTTAATCTTCAAAAACAAGACTTTAACATCGGTAAGCTTAGTTGTGGATTCATGGGTTCTTCACTCTGTCATCTATGCCTTGCTCAAGTGGAAGTTCACAATCACTTGTTTCTTACTTGTTCCTTCTCCTCTTCACTCTAGAAGCTAGTGGCTATCTCCTTTAGACGAACTAATCCCATGCCCTATAGCATTGTTTCCTCAGTGGCCCCATTCTCAATCGAGCTTGGCTCTTAATCACGGGCCATATTAAATGGGATATTTGGAAACAAAATAATTCTAGAAGCTTCAAAAACTACCCATATCTATTGAAGATAGACTAGAATGTTGCCTTCTCCCAAATTAAAGGGACGATAACCTCTTCCTAATGGGCTACTTTTGATTGGGATTTCCCCAACTCAATAAAACATTTTGACTCAACTTGGCATCAACCCTTAGAATATCCCCCTTGTTCCAACCATCTCATCCTAGCCTGTTGGCACCATGACAAGGTCACCCCCACCACCAGTATTCATTAAACTCAATTTTGACTAGGCTTCACGAGGAAATCGAGGGATAGCTAGTTATGGTGGAGTCTTCAGGGACAACTAAGGACATATTCTCGACACCTTTGCATGTAGTCCTGTTTTCACCACCAACAATGAAGCAAAACTTTGGGGACTGGAAAATGGTCTGATCATTACACTAAGGCACAATTATCACTTTCTTTATTGAAAGGGATTCACTACGTATCATCTCTATACTAAACCAGATTTAATGTGCTTTGTTCATCTCCAAAATATTTAGCAGTTCACTCATTGAATCTCACATCTCCAAATTTGCCTCTCTACTCATGTGCATCCGTGATTCCCTTCTATCTCATATTCGCTTTTTACTTAAACAACCCGTGAATCTCCCTGCCTATCATGCTCTTGACATAAACAGCCCTTCACTGGATGTGTAATGGCCTCAAGAAGTTCCTGCTCAAATGAGAATTGTTTGTATTTCAATTGAACACCGGGGTTATTCCCCGCATGGTGATGTTGTGATGATGTTGTATGGAGTAGATGGCCATGTGTTCCAACATTCATATTCTCCCATGGCCTAGCACAATTCGATTAATCCTCGTATGATGGTTGCATTAACTTACCTCTAGTTTTCATACGTCATCCCTCACGTGGCTCGCTGGTTCAAAAAGCTGATTAATCATTATTTAGAGAGGCTTACCATGGCTACGAATGGAGATGTTGTCATGGCTCCTTAGTGTCTTTCTTAAAGATTGTCTTCGGAACTATTAAGTAGTACTATAAATCTTTTATCGATGTGAGTTATGACTTAGGCCTTCTCCCTAATCATGGCCTCCATGCCTACAATTCTGATGGTCTCCATGCATTCTCCGATGTGCCTATATCTTGGTCTGCAGTGGCTTTCCTAAAACTAGAGAGTCAGCATAAACATCCCGGCAACGATTGGAAATATGCAACCTAGAATGTTTGCGTGGTGACTTTCGGATCTTAGTTGACCCCCAAGGTTCTCATTCATGTTTCAACTTTCTCAGAGAGTACTCTACTTCCTCTTTGTCATCAGTCAATTTTGATCAATTTCCAGTATAATTGCATTATCTGTAACGGCTAGGGGGTCCCTATTGCTCACAGTAGTTCTCTTGTCGGGTTTCAATGGTTCCTTCTTCCCAATTTAGGACTAGACTCCATTTTCTTGGTTGTCTGCATCACATTGTCAGCGAAGACCATTCATGAAAGCCTCCTTCCATTCTTCATTGTCTCCCATGGGTTGTCATGGGCGTCGGTTAGTGGGTTACTATTTCCGGAGGTTCATCTGAGTATTCCTTCGTGTTGCTCAACACTTTGTTCTCTTCCAATGAGCTTTCAATTTGGTTTTTGACTACATCTCACTTGCTATGGACATCATTTAATTCTTCATCAATTCCTGTTGGACATCTCGGGATTAGGTTCATGGGTCACCACTATTCGAGTTTAGTGGGATACTACTATTCGAATTCCATTACGAGGGATCCTCAATGTTGCTCAACTTTTATTGCACTAATTGCAGAGTGATTTAACCATTAATTTACATTCTAAACTCTAAAAAGCTCGCACATCTGTTCAACAGTTTTCTATATCATCATATGAGTAATACTTCGCCACATCAAGTCCAAAAGCTTTCTAAGAACCTTTGTAGCTTCAAACTCCTCATTCCACGTTTTGACAGGATCAAGCAATGTAGTCGAAATCAAATATAGAAACAAAGGAATGATTACCCATAGCAATATCTTATTGGTGTTTTCAATTTGAAACATTAAGATATTAATAGCGTCTTTCACTTGTTGAAGCCTAATTTCTAATCAATTGAAATGCCCATAGTGTTGGAAATTCATTTCATCCCAAATATTCTTGATATTATACTCACAAGAAAAGGGGAGTATGTTGTAAATGCATTAAAAGTAGAATGTATCCACTATAATAGAA
The DNA here is from genome assembly GCA_000404065.3 of Pinus taeda. Classification (NCBI taxonomy): domain Eukaryota; kingdom Viridiplantae; phylum Streptophyta; class Pinopsida; order Pinales; family Pinaceae; genus Pinus; species Pinus taeda. The sequence goes on along the minus strand of APFE030140904.1, from coordinate 304,262 downwards.
CAATAAAAACAAAATCCCCCTAAAATATGATGGTAACAAGATAGTGAAAACAATGACATTGATAAAATAACTCAACCATTTACACCAAACATTTATTCTAGTTCCCCATGTTTTAACTATAACAATATTAAAAATAGATTAAACTAACTCCATGTATATCACTATTGATATGGACATTGTAGGAAGATAACAAATAATGTTTATTTTTTAAAGTTGATTGAGAAATACTGGAGACAATGTACTGCTCATTTAGTTCTTTTGAACTATGAGTACTAAGATTTTAGTTTCTTTTGAACTATGAGTACTTAGGTTTGTTATAATAGGCTATACATTTGTAGCCATATTCAAATTAATGGGATTAAATAATTTAAGTTCATTAATATGTTTCTAGTAATAATTATTGTTATTTTTTATGATGAGATCGATAATAAATTTATTTTAAATTGTAGCAGTCATAAGATAAAATATTATCTATCTATTAACACATTAATAAAGGGTGAAAATATTTATTTCACTCAAAAATATACCCAATGTATATCTTTTTATCAACCTAAAACAAATTTATATTCCAATAAAAGTTCCCCTTTTTCTAATGGAATGCATCCAAGATTATATATACAAATTGTAATTTTGAATTATTTTAAAAATGAATGATTTGTAATTTTGAATTATTTTAAAAATAACCTATGTTTAGAAATGAATGATGTTTACTAAGAGACAAAGTGGTGGCTTTTTCCTAGTCAATTTTGTATTTACCAAAATGCCTTGATTAAGTTGTAAAGGGTTTTGAGGGTGTTTAGTCCATGTATGCATTCAAAATTGCATTTTAAAAAACAAAATCACAATCTCCATATAAATTTAAAATATGCTCAATAAAACCATTATCTAATGTTATTATAAATTATGTTATTTAACATAGATATAAAAATATCTATTTATAATGAAAGTCAAATATTTCTACTATATTCTTATTTTTATTTATACTATATTGGATAATCCC
>APFE030140904.1:291503-303244 GCA_000404065.3 Pinus taeda | reverse complement strand
AGTCAAATATTTCTACTATATTTTTATTTTTATTTATACTATATTGGATAATCCCTAATCTATATTTTCTAATTTCCATGGGGTTTTTCAACATATTGTTGTATCGAATTTGTTAGAACCTAATAAAATTAAATGTTTGAATTGTAAACTCTCCACATTCCAAATGCATTGAGAATTTGAATTATCTGTATAATCAAAAACTCATCTTAAACAACAAAAATTAAATTTTGGCAAAAAAAAATAGCCCAACCAAAACTCATAATAAATTACATTGGGCAATACCTCTCGTATAATGCAGTTAGCGCCAACAAAATTGAAAGAACTGGTGGAAAAGAATAAGCAATTTTGTGTTGTGAAAGTTTCCATACACCGATATAATACCTTAAATTGCAAACAATGGCTACTCAGAGGGAACAAAGTGCTTAAAAACTATATTGTGTACGATAACAAAATCTTTGCACAAAACCTAAACCTAATGAGACGCTACCAAATTCATGTTCAAACGAAGCGAACTCATTGGACTCCGATATACAGATCAATTTACATTCTAGACGGTAAAAAGCTCGTGCATCTCTTCAGCGGTTTTCCCAACAGTTTGACACAAAAGGTCCAGAAGATTTCCGATACAGAGGTAGTCGGCAGCGTTTGTAACTTCGAGCAGTGTGGTGCGATCATCTACAAAAGCTCTCACGAACTCCTCATCCCACGTTTTGACGGCATCAAGTGATGCGGTGGGGGCAACAAGAAAATGGTATCTGCAATATTGAATAACGAGACGCAGAGTGTTGGCAGAAACGAGAGGCAGAGGAATGGTAATGTTCGTACCCAAGTCGCCCATTATCCTCTTTATGATGTCTGAAGTCGATGCCACCTCCATCTCCACCTCAAATATTTCGCCATCGTAGCTCTGCAATTTCACACTATCATTGTTATTATTAGTTTGACACAAACAGTCCAGAAGATTTTTGGTAACGAGGTAGTCAACAGCTTTTGTAACTTCAGATAGTGTGATGCCATCATTTATAAAATCTCTCACGAACTCCTCATCCCACGTTTTGGCAGCATCAAGCGATGCAGTCGGAGCATCAATAACATGGTATCTGCAATATTGAATAACGCTACGCAAAATCTTGGCAGAAACGAGAGGCAGAGGAATGGTAATGTTCGTGCCCAAGTCGCCCATTATCCTCTTTATGATGCATGAAGTTGAGGCCACCTCCGTCTCCACCACAAATATTTCGCCGTCGCAGCTCTGCAATTTCACGGTATTACTATTGCATACTTCATCAGCCATGGGCACCACTGACTCATCCATGATTTGGGAAGGTGAATAGAAATACAAGATGAAATGATGCGTGATTAGATTACTCTTCGTACTAGTGAGTTTTGCTTCGGATCTCTCTATATAGAGGGGAATCGCTAAAATGGAAAGGTGTCTTGATTCTTAACTTTAGAAGGGTAAAAATACTATTAATCATAATAAATGGTAAGACTGCTCGAGTGTAGGGCCGACATATGTGGGTGGTCTTCTTTTAAAAATGTGCAAGTGGGAAACTGGTTTCTTTTATCGGTAAATGGATGAAGGTTTAAAAGTACAAGTAAAATGAAATTAATCAGTAAAAAGTTGTTTAGTGTAATTAATATATGAAATAGTGTTATTTGTTTTGGTCAATTTTGTCTATGACTTAGAGATTTTTAGGAATTCTAGATTCTAGACTTTTGTGATCTATAATGATCATGAAGATGTTTTTCTTAATCACATCATTATGATTTGGTTAACTATCTCCACCAAATCTTAATGATGTGATTAATCCGAAATGCATCTTCACTATTTCTTTTAGTGTTGAAACCATTGAAGCATTCAAAATTGCATTTAAACAATAAGAAATCACAATTTGGCCCAAATTTGTATTCCCTAATTTCAGCCAAATATGTAATATCTAGCTAACTTTGTTATATAGAGAGATATAAACTTTATCATATGAAATGCCATGAGTTACTCAAAATTATGGGTAAATGGTAATCCTAACATTAATATATTGGGGTTATCTTGACTACTTTACAACCAAATAAATTTTCACAAAACTCTAACATTTACTCTCTATAGGAGATGATTCCTATAAATCATCTCCCTTATAACAAAGTTGAAATGGTCAATGAAAATAAATGAAATAAGTTCAATTATACTTTTTATAGGGAATGATGAATGATATAGGTAGACATAGATAGGCTTCATAATATGCAATACCGTCCGAAAGTACCATGGGTTACCAAGTACAATGGGCCCATAAAATGAAATGGTAAACCCATCATTAATTTTACCAAGGTTATCCTAACTACTTTATGACCAAGTTAAGTTTAACCCAACACTCTAAAGGGTGACCGTTGAGTTCCCTTGGGTCATCATTCCTATAAATTCTCTTCCTTACAAATAAGTTGAAATTATCAACAAAAAACAATAAAATATGTAGAAATATTTTCTTCACCCAAAAAACTGAACACTACTTGAGTCATGCAAGTAAAAATGGTTGATTAGCACCAATAGGGTTCGAGCATAAATGCAAGCTCAGAAAAAATTCAAATATTAGGAGTCATTAGGGGAATTTTGAGGTCTAAAATGGGCCTCAAAACAAATAATGTACTATCAAAATCCACTTTATATGAACTAACTCGAATTTACAAATGACATTATCCCCTATGGGTGACTTTGCATTGTTGAGTTAAAGATAGAAGCCTAGAGTTATCCATGGTAATATTAATACTTTGTCCTTTCTCACTTTTTGTTATGAAAGCAGCTCACAAAGAGATAGAAAAGAAATATCAACGCCTTAGAAATCCACCTCTTTGAAGGGGCAGCGTCCTTTACATTACACAAATGAACAATTCTTAGATGATACAAATAACAAAACCTCCTTTATATATAGGAGTCTAAGGGGTCATAATATAATTAGAGCTGACATAACAATAATGAGGTAAGGGCACAATAACAACAATAGTGGGCTTTTATGCAACACAATAATGACAATATGGGTACTACATGGGCACAACAATATAATAAGGGGGTTGCACTAATAACAATAACAGGTTACACTAGTAGTATAAGGACCTAACATGCCCTTCTCCTTAAAAAATTATTGTCCTCAACGTTTGAGTAGTTCTGGATGCTTCTATATAAAATTATCATCCTTCCATGTGGAATCTTTAACGGGTAGGTTCTTCCACTTGATGACATACTATGAAATTGATTGATTTCGTAGCTATCAGGTTCTTGCTTTTGTGACTTCTCTAGGTTCCAATATGATTTTTCCTTCCTCGTTAAGTTCTACAAATATTGTTTGAACTAGCATCTTCTCATTATGTAAGGTCGCCATTTCTTAATTGCATGTAGTCTTTCCAACATTTCCTTCTCATAAATAGCTGTGTGAAAATACTTTACTTTGATTGGACGACTTTCAAAAGAAATGGGTCTTTCTTTATTTGTTAAAACATAACCAATCCCATTTCTTGATGCATCGTATTCCACAATAAAGGTTTTTGTGAAGCTCGGTGTATTTAAGACTGGTGCTTGGCACGTTGCCTCTTTAAGATGTTCAAAGGCCTTTGTTTCTTCTAGAGTCCATGAAAATGCATCTTTCTTCAATAATGTTCTTTTCAGAATATCTTCAGTGTTCATTCTTATTCGATGATATATTGAATGAATATCCAACTTGGTGAAGTAAATTAATCCATGCAATTCATCCAATAATTCATCAATGATAGGAATGGGAAATTTATCTTTAATAGTGAGTGTGTTGAGTTCTCTGTAATTCAGACACACCATCAATACTACTAGAGAAGAGAAATAACTTTGACTAGGTTGAATTATACCACCCTCTAGCATTTTTGCAACCATACACTCAATCACTCTTTTGGGCATTGGGATATCTGTAAGGCATAATGTTTGGAGGAACACCTCCTGAAATCAAATGAATAGAATGATCCTGACCATGAATAGGTGGGAGGCCTTTGAGAGTCTCAAATACCTTGAAATGATTGTCTAAGACTTTTTGGACATCTGGAGAAATAAATGATTTCGATATGGGAACGTCTAGCGAACATAATTGTGAAATTACGCCTCGTTTTTCTTTCTTTAGAAGCTTTTTCATTGTGTTAGAGATAATTATTTTTCTATATTTCCCTATGATACCCCTTAATTCAACTTCCTTTCCTTCCAAAGAAAATTTCATGAAAAGTTCTTGAAAATTAAAAGCTATTGTACCCAAAGATTGTAGTCTGATGGGAATGAAATTTTGGGAGTTAACCAAAATCCCTTTTCCTTAACAAATCAATTCAAAGGCCTATGGGTTATGGCCCACAAAGCCTATAGAAAGCATACTTGAGGCTTTTAAGCCTTAAAACCATGGAGTTATACTTCATCGGAGCCCACAAATCTATCGCGATTTCCGTTAAAAACCCTGGGTCTTCATACTATCAGAATACATTGAAACAATGGAAAATACACAGCCAAACTGTATGAGCCAGACTTCAAATTCCTTAAACCTGCATTCATAGCTATCGGCAGGTCAGCTCCTTCGCACCATTCCATAACACCACTCCAACCTTTGATCTCTGATCCTTCCGACGACCCGATCACCGATTGGTCTATCAGCGACATTGCCATATCACTCATTGGCCATCGGCATTTCCATTGCACCTCTGTTGTCTTTTGAACTCCCCAATTTGCGATCAATGACTAGATCATGACCGTCGATCTTGAATCTGATCCAATAGTTGTCGCTTAATCAACTATCAAAATCGCAATGCTCCAACTACCCATTTTGATAACTCATAAAGAGTTTTGACGATGCGATAAAGGTTTTGCCACTAATGCGATAAAGGATTTGCACTGTTGATCCATAAGATAAAATGGCTCCTGTGTATTCCTGTTCGTATCCTTTCTAACTAATCTCACTTGCCTTCAAAGGGGTTATGTGTTAAACACAGCTCCTCTGCCACACCTGCATTCACAGCATGACTCCCATATAACATTGATTCAATAATCATTTGATCGCCATCGATCCTTACAGTGGTCGATGGTCGATCACATGCATGCAATTGGGATTTAATCCATTCACGCATATATACAACATAACACGAAATGGCATCATTACACAGATAACGAAATTCACACAACACATAACTATTTATTATAATATATGTGACATAATTATAGCTAAGGCATTTCAGCCTTAGAACAGAGTCTCCTCTGGCTACATTTTTAATCACTCTATTCTCACACTTTTTATCTATATTACTCCATCTCTCCTCCACACTTAAACATGCAGGTTCATGACATGTATATGTATATAATTCTATATCTATATTATATATATTATATATAAAATATATATATAATATATAATATATATATATATGGAAGCATTGTTGGATCAGATCACAGAAGGATCTGATCAATCCTCTATTAAAATCCCTAAAGCTCTCATACACATACATGCATATAACACATGGCAGATTACATTGGTAACAAGTCTTCGGACTTATCCATTCCATCTTTAATTTTGTTTTAAAATAAAATTTTCCCTGTTTTGCTTCCTTGGTCCACGTATTCCTCTTCTCTCTATTTGGATTCCTCCCTTTGACTAAGGGTGTTGGATGCTCCTGCATCATAACCATTGGACTCCTAAAGCAACATCAACACCATCCATTGGAATGCAAAGCATTGGGCTATTCAATACATATTCTCCCATGGATAGCTTGATATGATGGCACTTTCCAAAGCAATTTATGGTTCCTCCACTTCCAACCATCACTTCACACTCTAGTGTTGGATATAGGAAGCAATTCAATTCCTTAGCTATATTACAATGAATAAAATTGTGCGTACTACCCGAATCAATCAACATTATTACCTTTTTATTCTTGATATGTCCTTCTATCTTGATAGTTTGAGGAGTGGTAATTTTGTCCACTACATTACAATACATTTCGGGATTCATTTGTTGATGCTCTATGTGATCTTTCGCTTCTTGAACCTTTTTCTTCTTGATATGTCCTTCTATCTTCAAAGTGTGAGGGGTGGTAATTATTGCCAATTCTTTACAGGATATGGTCAGACTCATTTCTTCTTTCTCTGGGGTTGGTTCTTGGTGTATATCCTCTTCTTTTGACGTTTCTTGGTCCTTTTCTTCCTCCTCTTTGTAATCTCTGTAAAATAATTTCTTCTCAACACATATATGACCTTTAGTGTATTTTCTATCACAACTGTAACAAAGCCCTTTTTCTCTTTTTTCTTCCAACTGTTGTCGTGTAAACCTTATAGGTTGTGGAAAGCTAGGAGAAAAAACACTTCCATATTTATAGTTTTTAGTGGTAGGATTCCTTGTTTCCATAATTCCGCCTTCAATTTTTCTTTCCAATCTGAATGCCTTCTCTAATGAATCAGGTTCCCAAAGATGAACCTCACATTCAATGTTATCCTTTAAAGTCCCTATGAAGACATCAATCCTTTGGAATTCATCAATCTGATTTTCCATTGAACACTTTTGTTTAAGATTTATCAGTTGGCTAAAGAAGGTGTTACTCATTGTATCCTCATAATGTGCTATCATTTCTTTTGTGAAAATTGACCAAGTGACAAGTGCTTTATAATAACAAAGCCCTTTACACCATAAAAATTGATTCAGTTATAAATATAAAGATGAAATATGTACCTTTTGTGACAGGGGTATACCATGTAAAAATTGATTTGCCTTTTCTTGATTTTAGGAGTTCAATCTTTCAACAACTGTAACTCTATAATTTCGGATCTCCAAGGTCTGAAATTTCAACCTACAGTAGCCCTCTATGTCCTCTTTCGAATTCCACCAGTCTGATCGAAAAAAGATGATCCAAAAAGGAGTTATGCCCAATCTCCCAAGATGACCTTCTTATATACTTTTTGAGTAGAGCGAACTTGTACAAAGTTCCACATGTTACTGTTTCGACCTCCGGACATGAAAACAATACACCGAAAGTTAAAGTCTATCCTCTTTCTATAAATTCTTACCAAATTTCAATTTGATACTAAGAGAGAAAGTTAGGAATATTTTCCCCGGGTCACTTGTTTGGAATGTAATTTAGGAGCCTGCAGAAACCCTCAATGCCTTCGATTGTATCTCTGAAAATATAGCGAAACATGATATGAAATTCATGCCCGAACTTCACCACAATTTTAGCTCAAATGGGGTTTGATTTCATAGTCTGAAACTTCGTAGAAAAATAATTATAATGAAAATTTCACGATGGCCTATTTCAGATGGAATTCTAGAGCTTGCAAAAACCCTAAATTCCTGAAATGATACCTCTCCAAATATAGAGAGACAAGCTTTGAAATTCAGACCCGAGGTTCAGCAAGATTTCTTCTCAAAAGGATTTTTTTTTAACTTCTGAAACGTCGCCAAAAAAAAAAATATAATGAAAATTCCATGATGACCTGTTTGGAGCAGTGAAACCCTACAATCCAAAACATTGATACCAAATGTTAGGAAACCAACTCACAAAAAGCTAGAAGATAAAGATCAACGCCTTAGAAATCAGCTTCTTTGAGTGGGCAACCTCCTTTACATTACAGAAATGAATAAATCTTGGATGATACAAATGACAAAATCTTCTTTCTATATATAGGAGTCTAAAGGGTCATAATATAATCAGAGTTGACATAACAATAATAATGTAAGGGCACAACAATAACAATAGTGGGCTTCTATGGGGCACAATAATGACAATATGGGTACTACATGGGCACAACAATATAATAAGGGGGTTGCACTAATAACAATAAGGGGTTACACTAGTAGTATAGGGACCTAACACTTTTATAATAAAATAATATTAATGTCCTCACATTTTTTCGAAAAGTAAAAAGTTGTAATTTTAGAAGATCTTGAAATATTGGATTTTCTGATTCTTCTCATGTTTTTGAAAAACAATGATAGTACTTGAACCAATGCAATTTATTTCAGATCCTAGAGATAGTTTGAACTAGTGTGAGTTATTTCAAAATAGATACACATAGAAAATGCATTCGTAATATATACAGGCATAGGGAATGCATATATTTTTTCTAGATTAGATGTTTGAACCATTGTTCATGTATTAGAGTGGTGTGCTACTTCGCAGCAAAATTAGTTTGTTTTCCCTTTGTAAGCTAAGAAGGTAAATCGTTTTTGGTTTTTTTTTTATATATTCATCGAGCGGCTATGTGATGTAGTTTTCATTGATTGAACTCGATGGTTGGTTGGAAGGCCCCATTCGCTGATGAACAATAGGGGTTGAAGGCTAAAATATGGATTAGAGTAGGGTGTATGTAGCTATTGGTCACATAGTCAAAGGTCTTAATGGAGAAAATTGCTCATTGTTGAGGATAATAGCTCGTTGTTAAGAAAAAACACTCAATAGTTAGGCATTCCTCCTCAGTGAATTATTTTCTCCTCTGCCCTCTCAGTTTCCAAAATATATTCACTCAAATTTTTTAATAGCAGGTAAATACCATCAATCTTGTAACAACATACCAGCGATAATATGCACAGTATAGTTATAGCACCTATGTTGTTTGAGAAATGCTAAGGGTTAGGGTATTTCCTTTTTATCATTTGATGCATAGTTTTGACCATCACTGTTGAGGTAGGGTAAGGATTTCGCATTCTTTCTCTTTACGTTTTGATGTAATGGTTTATATATTTTTATTTTTCAGTTCAAAATTGAATTCTTATTGTTATCTTACTTGTTGTAATATTGATCTCAAATCTACAAGATCTATGTTTTCTTCATCAACCAAAGTAATAAACCTATAGTCTATCATTACATCTCCAACTTTCATTTAATATACATCAACATCTACCGATATTGAGGATGGTACTATTAGTGAGGAGGTTGGAATATGAATGTGTTATAATAACTCAAGCCTCCTATGGCCTTTACCCACCCAAGTAATTGAGAATTAAGTTTCACTTTTCTCCACTTGTTTTCTATTGCCATACACCATTCATATTGTCCCTTAGCTCTTAGAAATGCTAGACTAAGTTCCCCAGAACCCATCAATATGGATTCATGGAGGCAATGGGCAGTGCACAAAGAATTGTAGAATTAAACATAAGAGCAAGGAATAGAATGTCGTTAACAATAAAAAGAAGGGAACCGTATGCACTCAATTAAGTATGTTGCAAAAATAATTCCCCTGCTCATTTCATTGACCAAGATATTGATGATGCATTAGTCATGGATTTTTTACTTTCATGGATGAGATCTTTATGTAAAACAAGATTTAGATTCAACAATAGAATTAACACAATACTACAACATGTTTTGATTTCCATGTCATATCATTCAAACTAATATAGATTATTATTAAAAGAAAAAAGTTCTAAGCCTATCTCTTTTTATTTATTTTATTGATTTAGTTAATGGATTGAATTTAAACCTCCATTGGTGCATGAATAGGTCCAAATTGTGATAGTGAAAACAACATGAAACATTCATTTTCCATAAATGTTTTCATTAAATTTTTCTCCTTCACCTATACACAACAATAAAATTCACAAAAATGCTTTATCAAATTCACACCATTAGAATTTGTAGAGGATGCCAACATCATGAACCATGCACAACTACTAATTCAAAACATCCATTGATCTTCATAGCTCTATCACCCTTGTTGTGTTGTGGCTATAGTCCTTAATGAATCTAAACATATGGCACCTACTCTATCTATAATGTGGTGTTCCTTATGTATTTTAGCAAAATGAGTTATGGATTTTCATTTTTTTTTTAAATTCGTTTTCATCTAATTGGAATTATGGCATCGATGAACCTTTTAGTAGTAATGATTAATACCTACGACACTAGGTGATATTTTTTCTTATTTTATCACACATTAAATTCAATTTTGATAAAATTTAAAAATTGTTAAGCTCATAAATATAGAAAAGCATTTTTTCAAACCAACATAACCTTATATTGAAATCAATATTTGCAAATTTTCAACTATGAAAGCCATTTAGCATATTGGAATATGTCCTTGAGGTCGTTTATCACTGAATATATTTATAAATGCTCCTACTATGCATATTTAAAATTGTGTCATGTCACTTCTATTACTAAGTTAAACCTTATATGGATTTAATTTTTTATAATCGGTCTTTGTAGCACTATGTATATGGTTATTATTGTCACCAAGACTGTCATGGCTTATAGATTTCATGAAACGTGGGTATTTTGGTTGATTGCCTCATTTCCAAAGCTTTCTTCTCATGTCTGGTTAATGTTTCTCCATCTCCCACCTTCATCCCTTCCTAGGGCTTAAAGAAAGGAGACCACATTTCTCCTTATATCTTCTTATTTTTTACTAAAGGCTCAAGCCAGTCCATTTGAAACATTCTTTCCCATAAGCACCTTACAAGTCTCTCCCTTGGCTCTTATCAACAATGATCTACCCACCAAAAATTTGTAGATGATACCTTTCTCATGGGTAACCCTTCCATTCAAGAGGCTTTGGAATTGAAAAAAATATTGGATGCTTTCACATCATCCTCCAGAAATGACATCAATAAAAAACATTCTCGTATCCTCTTCTTCAATACCACCCAAGTAGTCCAAATCCACATTTCTTATGTTATTAGCTTCAAAAATATCTCTCTTCAGTCCAAATACTTAAGCCCCCCTTGATAAACAATCCCCTCCAACAATTAGCATGGGAAGATTTATTACATAAAATCGAAGAAAAATTCTCAAATTAGACCTTCAAAGATTTGAGCCTTTTTGGATGATTCACCCTCCTAAAATATTTGTTACAATCCATGCCCACCTACCTTCTTTCTAGCCTTGCATCTCCAAAATACATTCTAAATAAACTTTGGAACCTTCAATGTTCCTTTCTTTTTGGTGTCAACCCAGTAAGAATAGAAATGGGCCTTAGTGGCATAATATAAGATATACCTTCCCAAATTTGTTAGACATTTAATATTGACACACCTGTGGGTTCTAAGTAAGGCACTGAGTGCTCAAACATGGTGGAGATGGCTCAAAAAACCCTCATCTTTGTCATGTCAAATGTGGACTAACAAATACACTAGGAGCATCCACTCTTCTCAGCTAGTTAGAATATGATAAGGCATTCACATATTCCACATATGGAATGCAACTTATAAAAGTAAATCTTTGATTCAAGGCCATTTTTTCTAGGAAGTCCATGATAGTATGACAACCTATGTTTGGGAGTATTCTTAGAAACAATGGCCTAATCTTTATTCTCTAAGTAACGCTTAAGAAATGAGAGATAGATTCAATTGAAAAGGAATTTCGTCAATTTCCCATTATTGGGATACTCATTCCTCTAACTCACCCTCATGCCAATGGATAATCCAATCACGAGAATATGCAAGGAATCATGCAGAAGTTTCTAGCACCATTTCTAGCCACTAGAAATATTGCAATTTAGATTGATCATGATATTCTTTGTTGGGGATCATATGGACCATCATGAGATTTTAACTTTAAAAAGGCGTGTATAATTTTTGTGCAAGCATAAGAGAATGAGCCTAATAAAACCTAGAGAAATCTCTTCAAAATGAAGCTTTGGCTTAAAATTACTATTTTCCTCTAGTTACTCTTCAAAAACAAGATTTTAACATGGTTAAGCTAAAAAAATGTGGGTTCATGGGTTCTTAAATTTGTAATATATGCCTTGCTCAAGTGGAATATCATAA
>APFE030140904.1:229196-274587 GCA_000404065.3 Pinus taeda | reverse complement strand
AGATTGTTCAATATTCTGGAACAAGTTCTAACATGTGTTTGGAATATCTTCTTGGCTGTTGATGCCCATTGCCAAGAAGCGATCCATCTAAGATGAATCTTTGTTCTTGCAGGACGATTGTTTTTGAAGCATCTGTGTGAAGAATGGGTGGCTTTATGACAGTGCTTACATGGATGAAGATCAAAACAATGATCTTTCAAATGGCCAACTCGATCACAGTGTTGGCATTTCACGATCTGTTGTTGTTGTTGTTGCTGTGGAAGAGGAGCAGAGTCTGGAACACCTAGAGGTGAACTGTCATGAGGAGCAGGTGAACTGTCATGAATAAATCCATCACTCTGAAACTGAATGGGTTTTGAGTAGTCTGAAATATGAAAGGACAATTCCTTCTCATATCCAAGACCAGTTCTGTGCTTGTTGTGGACAAGCTGTTCCCAAGGTCTAATGATGGGCTTGGGAAGTGCAGACTGATTTTCTGCATCTACATGCAATTTTGTGACTTCATAGGGAACTAGATCTGAATCAACTTGCTGCTTATGAGAGTCCATTTCAATCTTCTAAACAGAAACAATTTCAGAATAATGACTCCACTGCTGTAATTCTTCCTGTTGTGGCTTTGTTTCCAGCTGCAAAAACTCAATATTTTTCTGTGCATTTTGCAGAGAGGTTTGGATGTCAAAGAGAGTGCCTTTGTTAACCTTCACCGTGTCTTCAATAGTAAACAACATTAATTTTCTCAATAGCTCTAAAAAATAATTAATTTTGGCCATTTTCTCACCAAAAATGAAGACCTTAAATTAAACGTTGAGATGAGTTTCACTACTGTATGGTTGTAGGCCAACCAGCCCACCCGCTATGCATATAACATGAGAGAATAGCTTCAGCTGCTGATTTTATCTTCCACCACAAAAGATGGACAGTCGAGGAGTATGTGACGGTCTGGAGATTACTGCTCTTGGCACCCTGTACAAAGGTTCATGGGAGAAAAAATACTGGAGAAGTTCTCGGATCACGCAATCAGCTGCTTTTCCCAGCAGATAGAGTAGGGAAAAGAGAGGAAGTTCTATATGTTGGGGTGTACATCCAACTTACAGAGCGTTCTAGGGGTACATGTTACATGGAGATTGTCATTCTAAACGTTGAACGGCCAGCAGCCCATTCCATTCACTACTATGGAATTGTTCAGAATGTATGGATGTTGAGTAATATTGGCTTCTCAGAAATGGCCTTCATACTCATCTCATGCATCTTGATCCCAACATTTTTACTGAGGACCACAATTTGGAAGAGGAAACTGCCATTCAAGGGTCCACTTCTCGGCATGCTTCCTTCGCTGGTTTGGAATTTTAAGCATCTGCATGATTGGGTCATTCATCTACTCAATTTTAGTGGAGAAACTTTCATTCTACAACTCCCATGGATGAATAGGGTATTAACTGTAGATCCAGGAAATCTGGAGTATATGCTGAAGACTAGATTCCATAACTTTGTGAAGAGCAATAACCTGAAGAGCGTATTCGACGATATGTTCGGGGATAATGATCTTTTCTTGCAGGACGGCCACTTTTTTTAACCACTTCAATAGTCTCAGTACGTCGGCACTCCACTCCACAAACTTCCGTAATTATTTGATTCGTTCTACTATCTCCTTTGTGCATGATAAATTGCTTCCCCTGCTTCGCAGTGCTTCCAACGACGAGCTTATCATCAATTTACACGACCTTTTCCGTCGCTTTTTGTTCGATATCACTTGTTGGAATGGAATGGGATTCGATCCCAAGTCTCTTCTCCTCGAGCTCCCACCGGTTCCTTCCCTGAGCGATCAAATTCTTTCACTTGCTACTTCTCAAGACCACCCTAGGTTTAAAGTGGAGATCAAAACAGTGGATTTGCAGGATTCGCACAGAAATGGAATACTGGTTCTCGTAAGCGGGTCAATTAAGTTTCTAGACAATGCAGAATGCAGCTTCACTCATAACTTTTTCCTGGGCCCTCGGAGAAATGGGTATTCCGAGGATTCGTCTCATTTCATGTCAACTCAGGAGTAAATTTGAATGCCCACCAAGATACTCCATGTTGTCTCGAAGCGGCTCACCTCTTCTTTGCTGCTAGTTCAACGCTCACTGATCCAGCGCAACTGGAATTACAGTTAGGAGTTCTAATGGAAATGCCCCTGGAGATACAAGGATTCTCTGTTTCTGATATCAGTGGAAAGGAATTTGTTGCAGCTGCTGCAAAACTTTGACCATTCAACTTGCATATCTCTGTAGTGGCCTCAGCGCGAAAACCATGTCAGGCCTCAACACTAAAACAGAAAATGACAGTATGGACAGATGTGCAATGCTTTCAAAGGTAGGTTATTTCAGGTCTGAGGGGAATAAAGGCAGATTCAGAGGTCAGGTAACCCAGAACTGACATATATATAGAGACCACAAAACAAGTGGCTCAAATTGGAGCAGGACCAGCAATTGCCCGCTCTGATACCATGTTAAACACACATGGACAGCAAGAAAGACGTGAAAGATAAAACATGCAATACAATTTTATTAACAAGAGATTTACATTTATAGTACATTTGTGACTGTTGGGATTCACATCCCAAGGTCTCTTGGACTCCTTTTGTCCATTTGGCTTCCACACTAACCCATTGAAGATTGGGTGTCCAACAGGTTTATTACTTAAAATCAAAGAAAAATTCTCAAACAAGATCTTTAGAGCTTTGAACCTTGTTGGATGCTTTACCCTCCTAAAATATTGGTTACAATCCATGCCCACTTACATTCCTTCTACACTTGCATCTCCAAAATACATTCTAAATAAACTTTGGAACCTTCAATGTTTCTTTCTTTTTTG
Source organism: Pinus taeda (assembly GCA_000404065.3). Classification (NCBI taxonomy): domain Eukaryota; kingdom Viridiplantae; phylum Streptophyta; class Pinopsida; order Pinales; family Pinaceae; genus Pinus; species Pinus taeda. The sequence continues at coordinate 271,734 of APFE030140904.1, read as the reverse complement.
TGTGGGCCCAGTTAGAATAGATATGGGCATTAGTGGTCTACTATAACCTATACCTTCCCAAATTTGTAAGAAGTTTAAGATTGAGACACCCATGGGTTCTAATTAAAGCATTGAGTGCTAAAACATGGTGGAGATGGCTCAAAAACCCCTCATCTTTGTCGTGTCAAATGTAGACTAACAAATACACCAGGAGCATCCACTCTTCTCAACTAGTTAGAATGTGAGAAGTGTGTTCCTTCATGTTGCTCAACTCTTCTTTCTCTTCCAATGAGCTTTCAATTTGGTTTTTGACTACATCTCACTCGATATGGACATCAAAGTGGATGAAAGAAATTTATCAAAGCCTCATGTAATTCTTCAACGATTCCTATTGGACATCTTGAGCTTAGGTTCATGGGCCACCACTATTTGAGTTTAGTGGGCTACTACTACTCGAATTCCATTGAAAGAGATCCTCAATGGCTCTCAACTTTTATTTCTCTACCAATGGAGCTTACACGTTACGACAAGTTTATTTCATGACTTATGTTTATATCACTCTATAGAACATAGCCTTTTTGTTTATGAATTCTTAGAACTCCATGTAAATTTTTTTAAATCTTTCATTTTGGTTGATTAATCGATATATACACAATCTTAAACTTTTTAGTTTGTGCGTCCTAGCAGGAAAAATAGTGGTACAGAAAAATATCATATGTAATGCCCTATTTCGGTAATATAATGGTGAACTTCAAACACAAAACTAGGTGAGATTGGAAGAATTGGACGAGATTAATAGAATTGAGCAATTTTACGTTATAAAAGTTTCTGTAGAGTAATATAATCTTACCTTAAATTGTAACAGATTGCCAAAGAGCTAAAAAAATCAATATTTCATACAACGAGAGAATGTTTGAAGGAAAACTAAACCTAAGAACATGAAATAATTTGTAGAGTGAAACAAAGCGAAACAAAAACACCGAGCTATGCTCTAATTGCAAAGTGATTTAACCATTAATTTACATTCTAAACACTGAAAAGCTCACACATCAATCAGTGGTTTTTTCTATCATCATATGAGTAATTATAAAAACCTTTCTAGCTTCAAACAATGTGGCACAATCATTTACGAGATCTTTCACGAACTGCTTATCTCACTTTTTGATAGGATCAAGCGATGTAGTGGGAGCATGAAGAACATGGTATCTGCAATATTGAATAATGAGACGTAGAATCTTGGTAGAAACGAGAGGTAGAGGATGCCAAGAGGATATACAAACATGCCTAGAAGATATATGCCTAGAGGATGCCCATAGGTGGCCAAATTACCAGTTATCCTCTTTATAATATGTGAAGTCGATGACACCCTCGTCTCCACCCCAAACATTTCACCCTCACAACTCTACAATTTCACACAATAATGTTGCAAATGCTTACAACCAAGGCGATGTAGGCTGAGGAATGCACGATACCTTCCCGACAATTTCCTATGTTTGTTACCATCCAAAGAGCTAGATGATGGGTACTCAACATTATATATACTCTATTGCACCTACATGGTGTGTCCTCCTTGACCACTAGTCAGCCACCCTAGCATTTGATTGCAATGTTGTTGGATCCATGTCTGAGTTGCTCTAATTTTCCTACAAATATTATGAACTTACACAAAGGGGATGTGCATCCATGTCTAAGTTGTTCTGATTTTCCAGCAAAGATTGCGAGCTCATACAAAGGGGATAGAGGATTAATGCTTCTCTAACTCTATTTGAATGTGGTATTAGTAGGATTGTTCTCACCACCTTTGAACTCCACTTACTATTGTAGAATATTAAGATATGTGCACACATTGATCATGGATTATGTGCTAATTGTAACTATGTTCTCAATAGGGGTACCATTTTTTTTAATTTCAATGTTGGAGAATTGATAGCTCCCACTGATCGATCATTACCTTTATCCATAAGAAATTTTGATTCTTATAATTTATGACTTTCCCATGAAGGGACTCAATTAATTGAGCTAGTTCTCAAGATTATTTATCAATACACATGCCAAAAAAATTAGAAAACATTTCACTAACAAAATTTTAGTTCATATTTTTAATTTTCCAATTGCATTAATATATACTCAACAAATGATCCATAAATTAAAAAAATCAAAACTTTCATATAGTAAAAACTTTAAAAATACACTTCCTTTCCTCTTAGGAGGGAACTTCCTCCATAGCAAGAGTTAATACATGCAGATCCAAAACTAAGAACTCACTATCATTATTGGAATCAAATATAGAAACAAAGGAATGATTACCCATAGCAATATCTTATTGACGTCTTCAATTTGAAACCTTAAGCTATTAATCTCATCTTTCACTTGTTCAGGCCTAATTTCCAATCAATTAGAATGCCCATAGTGATGGAAATTCATTTCACCCCAAATATACTTGAAATTATACTCACAAGAAAATGGGAGTGTGTTCTAATTGCATTAAAAGTAGAATGTATCCACTATAATAGAAAAATAAAGAGAATATGCCCCTCTAAAATGTGACTGTAACAAGATGGAGAAAACAATGACATTGATAAAATAACTCAAGTGAGAGGTTAGGAGCAAAAATAGAGCAATCATTCCCTTACACCAACCATTTGTTCTAGTTCCTCCATTTCTTAACTATAACAATATTAAAAATAGATAAAACTATCGACATGTATATCACTATTGATTTGGAGATTGTAGGGGGATAATAAATAATGTTTATTTTTCAAAGTTGATTGAGAAATAGTGGAGGGAATGTACTGCTCATTTAGTTTCATTTGAATTGAGTACTGAGTTTTGTTATAATAGGCAGTACATATGTAACCTTATTCAAATTAATGGGATTAAATAATTTGATTTTATTGATATGTTTCTAGTAATAATTATTGTCGTTTTTTATGATGACATTGATAATAAGATTATTTTAAATTGTACGAGTCACAAGATAAAAAATTATATATCTATTAATACATTAATGAAGTTATTTGATGTAATATACAAAATGTATATTTTTTAATCAACCCAAAACAAATCCAAAAAGTGTGTCACAAAAAAAGCCTATATTCCAATACAAGTTCCCAAATCTTTTTTTGGAAATGGAATGCATCCAAAGGCTTATATAAAAAAAATTATTTTGAATTATTTTAAAAATAAATGATGTTTATAGTTTTTTATGGGTTATAAATATATATAATATATATATTATATATATATATATATATATATAACCATGGGTTTTCAAAACCTTAACCCAAAAACCTTAAATTTACCTCAACATTTATAAACAATATTTTAATTTAATTTTAAATAATTTATTTCTTTTCATTTTCATTTTCTTTTAATTTGACGTAGTCAAAATGTTTACATAACATAATAGGGACGTTGCAATATCTCTTCCATACTCGAATTCTCTCTGCTCAATAATTATTCACATTCCTACATACTATATTTCTATAGTCAATTTAGTATGTACGAAAATGCCTTGATTACGTACACCGATACAATACTACTAATATAATACTACCTTAAATTGCAAACAATTGTTACTCACAAGGAACAAAGTGCTAAAGAACTATATGGTGTATGATCACAAAATGTGTGCATCCATGTTTATGCATATCAAATTGGAAGGAATGAGAACCTGCTGAATGTATAACACGTGTTTTCCAAGTTGTTCATGTAAAAATAGGATAACTACTATTTGGAGTTGAGGACCCTACATGTTTAAGGAATGAAGGTATATTCATTTACAAATATGAATACATTCTTCAAAAAATATCAGATCACATGGATATCTCAAAGAAATCACTTTACCATCACTTAGCTTATTGGAATGGCCAACTGTAGATGATTCTCCTAGAAGTTCATTTCATTAGAAGTTATTTTTAAAAATATTGATTTGAATGAAAGGAAAAGGTGGCATTCATGCACATATTGGAATTTTATGTCGTTCTCTATGTAAATGTATGCTACTTCAACTACTTCTAATGAGTTATTTGCAGCTTTTTTTTTCACAGGGTGGGATAGAAGAGTACATGAAAAAAGTAGAAAATAAATAGAGTGCAGGTTGAAAGATGGAGATTTTTCTTTCGACAAAGTTGCTTCAATATTATTTAGTTTTTAATTGTATTATGTTTCTTCATTTTTAGGGGCTAGAAGAGCCAAACAAGGATTTTATTATGATTGTAGTAAATATATGATGTTACAAATTATTTTCATTTGATTCTTTCAACTATGGGATTCCAAGGAAAATGTTATATATCTCATTTAAATTCCATAGGTGGAGAAATGTTCAACAGGTGGGCAAATGGGTTTGTATTCCAAAGGAATAGGATGATTATGATGGAACAAATTATCCAATAGTTTCACATGATGTTATGAAAAATGGTGAATTACTTGGACAATTATTAGTGGAGGAGAATTGGAAACTATTTGAAGTTTGAGATTAGTTGGAGCTACAAGAAGGTTTTGATCATTTTGTATTTTTAAACAATGGTAAAATAGTATTGTCATTAAATATATTTGGAACTTGGGTGAACTTGGGTGTCACTTCTAGAAGTTCTCCAACTTTTGACAAGCCAAAGCAAATTTTGTATTAAAAATTTCAATTTACAATAATAATAAAAAACTTGTTAGACATTTTATTAGCTTTCTTTTACTTATTTTTTGGAAACTTTTTATTCACAATTGATATGTGAACTTAGTAATTGTTTGACTGTGTGTTCTTTAAAAATGAAGGGGTTCATAACAACGTGATGTTTTTGAGCACTAGTGTATTCTTTTGTTAATTTGGCGTTTAAAAAAAAAAATTATTGCAACAATCTAAATAGAATCTACTTCCATATCGTTATATTTACGAGACCATCTGATGCACATCATAATTACTAGAATCTTTTGAATTGAACCAATATGAAAAAACTTCAAATTTTGAAGATGTTTAGCTGAGCGTCAAATTTCTCAACATATTAGTTATAAACTAAAAAACTAAGATATACCCATTACAGAAGACCAACCAATGTAATGAATGATTTCTTCATTTTTTTTTATATTGTATTCTAGAAAATACAATTTTCTTCTTTTACTGAATCATAATGACCTTCAGAAATATTTTGCACAGATTGTTTTAGAAAGTTAATTAAAATTAGAAAATTTCTATGAAATTCCATAAAATGTATATCTACCGAAAGTAGATTCAATTATGCAAATGGTAGTATTAGTTCTGACAATAAATTCGGAAAATTTGATGGAGTTTAAGCATTCTGATGTTGGAAAAAGATGACAAAAACTGAATTGTTACAGAGTTGCAGGTTAAAACAGTTCGGCCAAACTAAAACCACATTCGGCTGAAATTGTGTTTGTCATCAATGCCGATAAAAATAAACATTAAAATAATTCAATCCAATTACTTTAAAATTTTGAATGATGGAGCTGAAAAATTATTTTCGCACTCTTTTTCATTTGGTGTGAACTTTTAAGCTAACTCCTCTATTTTGAATTTTTTGGAGGCAAATTTTTGGACTTAATTTTTAAAATAAGTCTTTTGGCTGAAATTCTTTAAGTGACATTTTGAGTCTTAATTTTTAAAGTAAATATTTTGGGCTGAATTTTTAAGTGAGAATTTTTAGCTTAATTTTAAAAAGAAGCCCTTTTGGGTTAAATTTTTAAAGTGAAATATTTTAGCTTAATTTTTAAAGTGACCTTTCTGTGCTAAATTTTTTAAGTAAGTTTTTTGGAAAGTAAATATTTTTGGTTGAATTTTTAAAGTGATTTTCTTTAAACTAACTATTTTGTGCTAAATTTTTAAAGTGAGTTTTTTGGTCTAAATTTTTAAAGTGAATCTTATTTTGCAAGATTTTGAAATTGACTTTTTTGGTTTGGATTTTAAAAAATCTATATAGATTGAATTATCATGGGAAATAAAAGAAAATGCAAGAGAAAATATGATCGAACAAAAAGACATTTAGGCCCGTTAGAGAATACGAGAGAAAACTATTACAAAAGAAAGAAGGAAAAGGGCACAAATATTGAAAGGAAAAATAAATATGAACTAGAAGTTGAAGCGGGCATGTAAATGTAAATATTATAAATGATATTTAAAATTTAACTAGTGTATTGTGAAATTTAATTTTTATTTGATCAACTAATTTAAAGAGAGATATTCTTCATATTGATGATGAGATTTAAAATGTTGAAAGACAAAGTGAAAAAGATAATGAACCAATGATTGATGATGTTATTGAAGATCTTCAAAGAGATTCAAGCAAAGAAGTTGAATCACCATCAAGTATGTATATATAAATGTGTGTGTGTGTGCGCATGTGTGTGTGTCATGTGTTTTATTGAAATTATAGATATTTAGTAATTTCAATTTCATTCAAAATTCATTTTTCAATTTTATTATTTTCTGAATATTTACACCAATTAACATATAATTTTCATACGTATAGATGAAACCAATATATATCATGAGATGTTAGAGAATGTTGACACTGACATATATGGAGATAAAAAAGTTGACCATGTTATATGGTATCCTTGTAAGGTCATTATTGAGAAGTTATTTCATTTTCAATAATTTCTTTCATAAATCAATGATTATTTACAAACAAAAAAAGTGCATACGTTGCATTCAAAATCAAAACAGTCAAGATTTTGAAGATCATGAGGATACCATCCAAGTTCTTTCTCATCACTTTCACTCTATTTTAACAAAGCCAATATTTGACAAGAGCATTGGATTAAAAAAGTAACACAGTGTATCCATAATCTTGTCTTAGAAGAGAAAAAATCCCTTTTATATAAAGAAATTTCCTTCCAATTAGTGGAAGAGGTTGTTATGAGTATGTCGAGAGATAAAGCCCCAAACCCTAATAGTTTTACAACTAATTTCTTTCAATCTTGTTGGGATATTCTTTAGAGGGATGTTTCCAAATTTGTTAAAGACACTCACTACTCTGCTTTGTTGTTGTTTTCCTTTCATGCCACCTTGATCTCCCTTATGCCAAAATCGTCCAAGGCCTCTTCCAACTTTTGTTTCATTTATAAAATCATTTCGAAAACCATTGCAAACAGACTCAATCCTCTTCTTCCTTCTCTATTACCCCTCAGTAGACACGTTACAAACAAGGAAAGAAAATTGTTGAAAACATCATCTTAGCTTAGGAGCACATCCATTCTCTTCGTACATACAAGAAAATTGGGATGATTTTTAAAACTTGACATGTCAAAAACTTTTAATAAACTAAGTTGTAAATCCATCTATCACACCCTCATGGCTTATAGATTTCATGAAAAGTGCGTATTTTGGGTGATGGCCTCATTTCCAAAGCTTTCTTCTCAAGTTTGGTTAATGGTTATCCATGTCTTGCCTTCTCCCCTTCCTGGGGCTTAAAGAAAGGAGACCCAATTTCTCCTTATATATTCATACTAGATACTGAAGGCTTAAGCCCCTCCATATGAAACATTTTAGCCCATAAGGACCTTAAAAGTCTTGCCCTTGACTCTTATCAACAATGCTCCACCCACCAACAATTTGTAGATGATACCTTTCTCATGGGTTACCCTTCCATTCAAGAGGCTTTGGAATTCAAAAAAATATTGGATGCATTCACAACAGCCTCCAGAAATGATATCAATAAAAGAAATTCTTGCATCTTTTGTCTAAATACTTAGGGCCCCCTTGATAAACAATCCCCTCTAACAATTAGCATGGGAAGGTTTATTACTTAAAATCAAAGAAAAATTCTCAAACAAGATCTTCAGAGCTGTGAACCTTGTTGGATGCTTCACCCTCCTAAATATTGGTTACAATACATGCCCACTTACCATATTTGTACTCTTCCAACTCCAAAATACATTCTAAATAAACTTTGGAACCTTCAATGTTTGTTTATTTTTGGTGTGGGCCTAGTTAGAATAGATATGGGAATTAATGGCCTACTATAATTTATACCTTCCCAAATTTGTGATACATTTAAGATTGAGACACCCGTTGGTTCTAAGTAAAGAATTGAGTGCTCAAACATGGTGGAGATGGCTCAAAAACCCCTCATCCTTGTCATGTGAAATGTGGACTAACAACTACACCAGGAGCATCCACTCTTCTCAGCTAGTTAGAATGTGAGAAGGCATTCACATTTGTGAGCTAAGAAGGAAAATCATTTTGGGGTTTCTTTATATATATATATTTATCGAGGGCTTATGTGATGTAGTTTTCATTGATCGAACTCGATGGTTGGTTGGAACGCCCCACTAGATGAGGACTAATAGGAGTTGAAGGCTAAAAGATGGATTAGAATAGCATGTATGTAGCTATTGGTCACATAGTCAAAGGTTTTAATGGAGAAAATTTATCATGGTTGAGTAGAATAGCTCACTGTTAACAAAAAAATAATAAACAATTAGCCATTCCTCCTCAATGACTTATCTTCTCCCGTGCCCTCTCACTTTGCAAAACATATTCACTCAAATTTTTTATAGTAGGTAAATACCATCAATCTTATAAAAAAATACCAACTATAATATGCACATTATAATTATACCACCTATGTTTATTAAGAAATGTTGAGGGTTATGGTATTTCCTTTTTATCATATGATGCATACTATTGACCATCACTGTTGAGGTAGGGTAAGGATTGCCCATTTTTCATTTTTAGGTTCTTATGTAATAGTTTATATATTTTTTATTTTTCAGTTCAAAACTGAATTCTTATTCATATATTACTTGTTCTAATATTGATCTCAAATCAACAAGATCTGTGCTTTTTTCATCAACCAAAGCAAAAAACCTATAGTCTATCATTACGTCTCCAACTTTCATTTAATATACATGAACAACTACTCATAATGAGGATGGTGTTATCACTGAGGAGGTTGGCATTTGAATTTGTTATAATAACTCAAGCCTACTATGGTCTTTACCCAGCCAAGTAATTCAAAATTAAGTTTCACCTTTATACACTTGTTTTCTACTGCCATACTCCATTCATTTAGTTCCTTAGCTCTTAGAAATTCTAGACTAAGTTCCTGAGAGCCCATGAATATGGATTCATGGAGGCAATGGGGAGTGTACGAAGAATCATAGAACTAAACATAAGAGAAAGGAACAGAATGCCCTTATCAATAAAAGGAAGGGAACTATATACACTCAATCAATAATGTTACAAAAATAATTCGCCTACTCATTTTATTGACCAAGATATTAATGACACATTAGTCATGGATTTTTTTATTTCATGGATGGGATCTTCAGGTAAAACCAAATTTAGAATCGACAATAGAATTAACAAAATACTACAACATGCTTTGATTTCCATGTCATATCATTCAAAATAATATAGAATATTATTTAAAACAAAATGTTCTAAGACTATCTATTTTTATTTATTTTATTGATTTAGTTAATGGATTGAATTTAAACCTCCAACGCGTGGGATGCACATTATCATCCTCAATTTGAACAAATATGGATTCGTTCGTCACCCCCAACGGGGAGTACGATTTGACTTTCTAATTATGTGCACTATAAACATTTTTGTCACCCACATGCAATTTGTATTCTGAAGTGAATAGTTTTGCATCCAACATAATAAACATATTACTATGGAAGACTATTAAATCTTTAAAAACTAGTAAAAGGTAAGGTTAAGGGTTTTAATCATCCTCTAGTAAGAGTTTATACTCGTGAATTTCATAAATTGAATGTTAAATTTAAGGGTTTATTCAACATATAGTAAGAGATTTTAATGGATTCGACACATTTCTAGGGCATATTAATGTGCTAAATTTGGTGAAATTTCTATTATTTTCTAGTTTATTCTACATGTTATTAACAATATTTGCATAGTTGTTTAGTTGTAACTATGAGTGTTTATGGATGTTTGTGCTCTTAACACTTCCTTTTTCAGCTATCTCAACAAGCCAAGTATATTATTACTTTCCATTACATATTTCCATAGTTTATGATTTGTTTCTCTTTTTATCATACTAAAGTTCAACAAATATTATTGAATTTCAAAGTATCAATAGCTAAAAGAAAAGGCATGCAATAAAGGTTTTCAAAGCTAGATTTCCCTATACCAATGCTATTTCCATTTTTTTGCAAAGGTCAAAATAATAACACACATATCAAGTATTTTCCCATAAAATCCTTTATATATATATATATATATATATATATATATATATATATATATATATATATATATATATATATATATATATATATTATATATATATATTATATTATATATAATACTCTCATTACTTCATTTGTGGTGTACATATTTCAATGGCTCAACGACATCCCAAGAGTGAGTTCAAATCAATTGTGTTGTACAACAAAATTGTTGATGAAGGAAAGTGTGTATCGATGTCATTGTCTATTAGGTCATGGGTAACAATGAAACCACCAACAATTAGAAGCCATGCAATAAATAGGAAGCATTTACAGGACATGAACATCCATTGGAAGGGTTTGGTGAAAGGATTTAGGATGGATAAGGGATGAAAAATGGTGGAGAATGTTCAAGTGGCACATGTCTATGACTATAGAGAGATGTCAAAAGAGAAATATTTTATTCACCAAATTTTCCCAAAATTGATAGTAATTTTGAGTTTCCATAACCAATATGTATATGATAGTTTGCTAACTTCAATTTTTATTTAAATCTTCTTGTATTTCAACATATTTTTAGTTTTCCTCCATTTAAGTATTAATATTACAATTATCCTATGTTTATGCATATCAAATTGGAAGGAATGAGAACCAATTGAATGTATAACACGTGTTTTCCAAGTTGTTCATGTAAAAATAGGATAACTACTATTTGGAGTTAAGGATCCTACATGTTTCAAGAATGAAGGTATATTCTTTTACGAATATGAATAAATTCTTCTAAAAAATATTAGATCACATGGATATCTCGAAGAAATCACTTTACCATCACTTAGCTTATTGGAATGGCCAAGTGAAGATGATTCTCCTGTAAGTCCATTTCATTACAAGTTATTTTTAAAAATATAGATTTAAATGAAAGGAAAAGGTGGCATTCATCTACATAGTGGAATTTTCATGCCATTCTCTATGTTAGCTCATATTTTTGCTTTGGATGCATCGATTAGGAAAACAAGTAAAATGTATGCTACTTCAAATACTTCTAATGAGTTATTTGCAACTTTGTTTTTCACTCGGTGAGACAGAAAGAGTACATTACCAAAGTGGAAAATAAATAGAGTGCAGGTTGAATCATGGAACTTTTTCTTTCAACTAAGTTGCTTCAATATTCTTTATTTTTTAATTGTACTATATTTCTTCATTTTTACGAGTTAGAAGAGGAAAACAAGGATTTTCTTATCATTGTATTAAATATACGATGTTACAAATTATTTTCACTTGATTCTTTAAAGTATTGGATTTCAAGGAAAATGGTTTATATCTCATTTAAATTCTATAGGTGGAGACATGTTTGACATGTGGGCAAATGGGTTTCTATTCCAAAGGAACATGATGATGAAGATGGAACACATTATCCAATTGTTTCACTTGATGTTATGAAAAATGGTGAATTCCTTATACCATTATCAATGGAGGAGAATTGGACGCTATTTGAAGTTTGAGATTAGTTGGAGCTACAAGAAGATTTTGATCATTTTGTATTTTTACACAATGGTAAAATAGTATTGTCATTTTAATTTATTTGGAACTAGGGAGAACTTGGGTGTCACTTTTAGAAGTTATCCAACTTTCGGCAAGCCAAAGCAAATTTTCTATTAAGAATTCCAATTTACAATAAATAAATAAAACTTGTCAGACATTATATTAGTTTTCTATTACTTATTTTTTGGAAAAAAATTATTCACATTTGATATGTCAACATAGAAATTGTTTCACTGTGTGTTCTTTAAAAATAAAGGGATTCATAAGACGTGATGTTTTTTAGCACTAGTGTATTCTTTGTTAACTTGGCGTTTAAAATAAAATGTTGCAACAATCTCGACATACTCTACTTTGATATCACTATATTTACGAAACCATTAGATGCACATCATAATTACTAGAATTTTTTGAATTTAACAAATATGAAAAAACTGCAAATTTTAAAGATGTTTAACTAAGCGTCAAATGTAATGAATAAGTTGTTCATATTTTTTTTATAGTGTATTTTGGAAGATCCAATTTTTTTGTTTCACTGAATCATAATGACCTTTAAAAATCTTTTGCACACATTTTTTTAGAGAATTAATTAAAATTAGCAAATTTCTATGAAATTCCATAAAATTTATATTTGTTGAAAGTAGATTCACTACTGCAAATGATAGCATTAGTTCTGACAAAAAAATCACCAAATTTGATGGAGTTTAAGCATTCTAATGTTGGAAAAAGGTGACCAAAACCTAGTTGTTACAAAGTTGTAAGTTAAAATAGTTCAGCTAAACTAAAACCACATTTGGTTGAACTTGTGTTTGTAACCAACGCTGATTAAAATACACATTAAAATAATTCAATTTAATTATTTTAAAATTTTGATTGAATTAATTTTTAAAGTTTGGCCGAAAATGTGTTGATATTTTCCGTCAGCCGCAAAAATTAAATGATGTGACCCTCCAAATATGTAAATGGAGCCAAAACATTATTTTTGTACTCTTTCCTCATTTGGAGTGAACTTTTAAGCTAACTCTTCTTGACTGAATTTTTTGGAGGGAAATTTTTGGACTTAACTTTTAAAGCAAGTCTTTTGGCTGAATATTCTAAGTGAGATTTTTAGCTTAATTTGTAAAGTAAATCTTTTGGGCTGAATTTTTAAAGTGAGATTTTTTAGCTTAATTTTTAAAGTAAGTCTTTCTGGGCTGAATTTTTAAAATGAGATTTTTTAGCTTAACTTTCAAAGTAAGTCTTTTGGGCTTGATTTTTAAAGTGACTTTTTTGTGCTAAATTTTTAGAGTGAGTTTTTTTTAATGTAAATATTTTTGGTTGAATTTTTAAAATGATCTTTTTAAACTAAGTTCTTTTATGCTGAATTTTTAAAGTGAGTTTTTTGGTCTACATTTTTAAAGTGAATTTATTTTGCAAGATTTTGAAATTGACTTTTTTGGGTTGGATTTTAAAAATCTATATAGATTGAATTATCATGGGAAATCAAAGAAAATGCAAGAGAAAATATGATTGAACAAGAGAAATTGAGGCTCGTAGAAAATACGGGAGAAACTATTACAAAAGAAATAAGGAAAATCGCGCAAATGTTGAAAGGCCAAATATATCTGAACTAGAAGTTGAAGCAGGTATGCAAATGTAAATATTATAAATGATATTTAAAATTTAACTAGTGTATTGTGAAATTTAATTTTTATTTGATCAACTAATTTGAAAAATATTTTGCAATGTAAACAAAGAGAGATATTCTTCATAACATTGATGATGAGATTGAAAATGTTGAAAGACAAAGTGAAAAAGATAATGAATCAATGATTGATGATGTTGTTGAAGATGTTTGAAAGAGATTCAAGAAGTTGAATCTATATCTATATAATTATATATATAATATATATAATATATATATATATATATATATATATATATATATATATTATATATATCATGTGTTTTATTGAAATTATTACATATTTATTAATTGCAATTTCATTCAAAATCCATTTTTTAATTTTTATTATTAATGAATATTTATACCCATTACATATAATTTTCATATGTATAGATGAAAGAATATCAATGATGAGATGCTAGAGAATGTTAGACACTGACATATAATGGAGATAAAAAATTTGACCATGTTAATATGGTATCATTTTAAGGTCATTATTGAGAATTTCTTTCATTTCTCAATAATTTCTTTCATAAATCAATGATTATTTAAAAAAAAAAAAAAATCACATACATTGTATTCAAAATGAGCACAATCAAGTTTTGGAAGATCATGAGGATATCGTCCAAGTTCTTTCTCATCACTTTCATTGTCTTTTAACAAAGCCAATGTTTTACAGGAGCATTGAAATTCAAAAGGTAACACAGTGTATCCCTAAGGTTGTCTTAGCAGAGCAAAATTCACTTTTACATAATAAAAAAATCCTTCCAAGTAGTGGAAGAGGTTGTTATGAGTATGCCTAGAGATAAAGCTCCAACTCCGAATAGTTTTACAACTGATTTATTTCAATCTTGTTGGGATATTATTGACATTGATGTTTGCAATGTTGTTGAAGATTCTCACTGCTCTGTTTTGTTGTTGTTTTCCTTTCTTGCCACCTTGATCTCCCTTATGCTAAAATCCTCAAAGGCCTCTTCCAACTTTTACTTTTGAGTTACTACCTTATGCAATTTCATCTATAAAATCATTTCGAAAACCATTTCCAACTCTGAATGGTTTTACAACTGATTTCTTTCAATCTTGTTGGGATATTCTTGACAAGGACATTTGCAAAGTTGTTGAAGACTCTCACTGCTCAAGCCTCAAGCCTATTCTTCCTTCTCAATAGACATGTTACATAAAAGGAAGGAAAATTGTTCAAAACATCATCTTAGCTCAGGAGCACATCCCTTCTCTTCGTACATCAAGAAACTTGGGATGATTTTTAAAACTTGACATGCCAAAAACTTTTAACAAACTAAGTTCTAAATCTGTCTATCACACCCTCATGGCTTATAGATTTCATGAAAAGTGAGTATTTTGGGTGATGGCCTCATTTCCAAAGCTTTCTCCTTAAGTTTGGTTAATGGTTCTCCATCTCCCACCTTCACCCGTTCCTAGGGCTTAAAGAAAGGAGACCCCATTTCTCCTTATATAATTTTATTGGTTACTGAAGGCTTGAGCCACTCCATCCAAACCATTCTAGCCCATAAGCAACTTAAAAGTCTCTCCCTTGGCTCTCATCAACAATGCTCTACCCACCAATAATTTTTAGATGATACCTTTATCATGGGTTACCCTTCCATTCAAGAGGCTTTGGAATTAAAAAAAAAATGGATGCTTTAGCAACGGCCTCCAGAAATGATATTAATAAAAGTAATTCTTGTATCTTCTTCTCCAATACACCTCAAGTAGTCCAAATCCACATTTTTTATCTTCCTGGCTCCAAAAATATCTCTCTTCCATCAAAATAATCCCCTCTAACAATTAGAATGGGAAGATTTATTACTTAACATCAAAGAACAATTATCAAACTAGGCCTTCAGAGCTTTGAACCATGTTGGATGCTTCACCCTCCTAAAATATTTGCTATAATCCATGTCCACCTACCTTCTTTCTACACTTGCAGCTCCACAATACATTCTAAATAAACTTTGGAACCTTCAATGTTTCTTTATTTTTGGTGTGGGCCCAGTTAGAATAGAAATGGGCCTTAGTGGCCTAGTATAATATATACCTTCCCAAATTTGTAAGACGTTTAAGATTGAGACACCCGTGCGTTCTATGTAAAGCATTGAGGGCTCAAACATAGTGGAGATGGCTCAAAACCCTGTCATATTTGTCATCTCAAATGTGGACTAACAAATACACCAAAAGCATCCACTCTTCTCAGCTAGTTAGAATGTGAGAAGGCATTCACATATCCCTCATATGGAATGCAACTTAGAAAAGTAAATGTTTGATTCAAGACCATTATCTCTAGGAAGTCTGTGATAGTATGACAACCTATGTTTGGGAGTTTTCTTAGAAACAATGGCCTAATCTTTCTTCTCTAGTTAACTCTTAGAAAATGAGAAATAGCTTCAATCGAAGACGAATTTCATTAATTCTCATTTCTTGGATTCTCAATACTCTAACTCACCCGCGTGATAATGGATAATCCAATCATGAGAATATGCAAGGAATCATGCAGAAGTTTCTAGCACCATTTCTAGCCACTAGAAATATTGCAGTGTAGATTGATCGTGATATTCTTTGTTGGGGATCATATGGACCATCAGGAGATTTTAACTTAAAAAAGGCTTGTATAATTTTCATGCAATCACAAGATAATGAGCCTAATGAAACCTAGAGAAATCTCTAAAAAATGAAGCACTAGCTTAAAATTATTGTTTTCCTCTAGTTACTCTTCAAAAACAAGACTTTAACATGAGTAAGCTTCAAAAACATGGATTCATAAGTTCTTCAATTTGTTATCTATGCCTTGCTCAAGTGGAATATCACAATCACTTGTTTCTTTCGTGTTCCTTCTCCTCTTCACTCTAGGAGCTACTCGCTATCTCCTTTAGAAGAACTAATCTTATGCCCCACTACATCATTTCCTTAGTGGCTCCATTCTTAATCGAGCTTGGCTATTAATCACAACCCTCATTAAATGGGATATTTGGAAAGAAAAGAATTCTACAATCTTCAAAAACTACCCATATCCATAGCAAATAGTCTGGAATCTTGACTTCTCCCAACTTAAAGGGACCATAGCCTCTTTATAATGGGCTACTTATGTTTGGGATTTGCCCCAGCTAAATAAAACATTTTGACTCAACTCGGCATCAACTCTTAGAATATCCCTCTTGTTCCAACCATCTAATCCTAGCCTCTCAGCACCATGACTTGGTCACCCCATCACTAATATTCATTCAACTTAATTTTTATGAGTTTTCACAAGGAAATTGAGGGCTAGCTAGTTATGGTGGAGTCTCCAGGGATAAGTCATGACAAATTCTCCACAGCTTTGCAATTAGTCCTGCTTTCACCACCAACAATGAAGCAAAGATTTGGGGATTGGAAAATGGTCTGATCATTACTCTAAGGCACAATTATCACTTTCTTTATAGAAAGGGATTCAATAAATATCATCTCTATACTAAACAAGATTTAATGTGCTTTGTTCATCTCCAAAATATCTAGCATTTCGCTCATTGAATCTCACATCTCCAAATTTTCCTATCTATTGATGTGTATCCATGATCCCCTGCTATCTCATATTCACTATTCAAAGAGTAAACTGGTGAATCTCCTTGCCCATCATGCTCTTGACTTAAACAGCCCTTCACTGGATGTGTAATGGTCTCAAGAAATTCCTTCTCAATTGAGAATTGTTTGTCTTTCAATTTCACACTAGGATTATCCCCCCATAGAGAGTGCCTAAAATTGACACCTCATGATGTCGTGATGATGTTGTACAGAGTAGATGGCCACATCTTCTAGAATTCATGTTCTCCCATGGGCTAGCACACTTCAGTTAGTCCTAATATGATGGATGCATTAACTTACCTCTAGTTGTCATACGCCATTTCTCACATAGCTAACTAGCTCATCATGTCAATTAATCATTATTTAGAGAGGCTTAGCATGGCTATGAATGGAGATGTTGTCATGGCTCCTTCGTGTCTTTCTTCAAGATTGTATTTGGACCTATTAAGTAGTACTATAAATATTTTATCGATGTAATCTATGACTTATGCCTTCTCCTACCTACTTATGGCCTCCATGCCTACAATTCTGATAGTCTCCATGCATTCTCCAATAGGTCTATATCTTGGTCTCTAGTGGCTTTGCTAAAACTAGATAGTCATCATAACCATCCTCCCAACAATTGGAAATCTGCAACATAGAATGTTTGTATGGTGGCTTTGGGATCTTAATTTACCCCTAAGGTTCTCATTCATGTTTCAACTTTCATAGAGAGTAGTCTACTTCCTCTTTGTAACCAGGAAATTTTGATCAATTTCCAGTCTCATAGCATTATTTGTAATGGTTAGGGGGTCCCTAGGGCTCAATGTAGTTCTCTTTTTTGGTTTCAATGGTTCCTTCTTCCCAATTTATGACACGACTCCATTTTCTTGGTTTTCTGCATCACATTTTCAGTGAAGACCATTCATCAAAGCCTCCTTCCATTCTTCATTGTCTCCCATGGGTTGTCATGGGCTTCAGTTAGTCGGTTACTATTTCTGGGGTTC
Source organism: Pinus taeda (assembly GCA_000404065.3). Taxonomy (NCBI): domain Eukaryota; kingdom Viridiplantae; phylum Streptophyta; class Pinopsida; order Pinales; family Pinaceae; genus Pinus; species Pinus taeda. Next base: position 253,842 of record APFE030140904.1, on the reverse strand, counting down.
ATCTGCGGTGTTCCTTCGTGTTGCTCAACTCTTCGTTCTCTTCCAATGAGCTTTCAATTTGGTTCATTTCTCTCAATTTGGTTTTTGACTACATTTCACTAGATATTGACATCAAAGTGGATGAAAGCAATTTATCAAAACCTCATGTAATTCTACTTCTTGATTCCTGTTGGACATCCCGGGCTTAGTTTCATGGGCCACCACTATTCAAGTTTAGTGAGCTACTGCTACCCGAATTCCATTACAAGGGATCCCCAATGTTGCTCAACTTTTATTGCTCTGTCTGTGGAACTTATATGTTATGAAAATTTTATTTCATGACTTATGTTTATATAGCTCTATATAACATAGCCTCTTTGTTTATGAATTCTTAGAACTCCATGTCAATTTCTGTAACTCTTTCATTGTGGCTGAGTAATCGAGATATACACAATCTTAAACTTTTTAGTTTGTGCTTCATAGCAAGAAAACCAGTAGTACAGAAAACTATCATATGTAATGCTCTACTTCGGTAATATAATGGTGAACTTCACACACACAAAAAATTATGAGACATTTTAATTATTATTAGATTTACAATTGAATTTTAAAAAAAAATATCAAAACTGGGCAAAATTGAAAGAACTGGATGAGATTGATAGAATTGAGCAATTTTATGCTATAAAAGTTTCCATACAGTAATATAATCTTACCTTAAATTTGGCATGGACTCTATTTTTTAGACATCCATCCATTAAAGTGAAGAATGTGTGCATCTCCATGACTGTTGGTTTTTTGTAGTCATCCGGAACATAACCAAATCGGCAAATTGGTATCAGAGCCAGAAACATCTGGTTCGTCGAGTTAGTACTCATTTTCTTTCATCACTCTATAAAATGGATCCAATTAGAAAGTTTGTTCCGTACCATGATATAGAAGAGTAAGATTCATCCGCTCAAGAAAATCCCCTTCGAGATATGTTGTTGTTGCATCTAGTAAGGTTTTAAATTCTGTTGAACTTGAATACGAGGAGAGTCAACCCTTTGTTAGATGGTAGCTACCTTCAATTAATGCTTCAGAAGTCTATGCAGATCTATCTACCTTCCATTTAATTGCCACTACTAGGATAAGTATAAAGGAGTCTATTAGTCAGATCTAGGAAAATTTTGACTGTGTACAACCTATTACTTTACTTAACCCCAAACAATTGCAAGAAGAGGCTAAGCATCTAAAAACTCAGTACCTTCATTTGGGTTGTATGAGAATTGGAATACATGCATTAACTCATCAGGGTTTAAATACTTTTGTATTAGCCATTGTCCGAGATCTGACACACAACAAATATACAGATTCATTGATAAGAGGGATAGTTGCACCTCTTTCAAATGGTCCAGTTTATTTTGATTGCTATCCAAATTTTTCAGTTTATGTCTTTGATGAAACCATTAAGAGCGTTCTCTAGCTCCAAATCTAGACAACTGGATTTGATATGAATAAGAAAAGACATAATATAGCAATCCAAACCAAAGGTTTCTTCAAGCACACAAATACCCTGTATCCTATTATCATGCATGCCCCTAGTAAAGATTCTAAAGCTAGTGTTGTGGTGTTACCAGACTCTAGAAATAAAAAAATAGAACACAAAACAATCAGGTGGGAAGATTTGACATTCCCTAAACATTGGGTGGTTTCAAATCCCAGGTCTCCATCAATCAAGAAAATTACTTCTGCAGATATCAGAGAAGAGTCCTCCTCTGTCGTCTTATCTTTCCCTCACAAATCTACTATAGACAGAAAGAGGATAGATCAAATGTGCAGGAGTTCCCCATTATATAGAAATCCTAAACTTGTTGACACTACTTGCACAAGTTCTCCTATAAATATTTGCAAACATATTTCATTGTTTGAATTAGCCCAGATGGTAAGTTTTTATTCCCTAGAAGTTAAATTCCCAGAGTGTCAGTATCCAATTATTTAAAGCCATCTCGCAGATTTGGTAATCCATGAGAATCATCATCCTAGGACTAGTGAAGCCCCACCTACAACTTTTGTCAATCCATGTCCAAATCCTAAGTGCTCGGAAATTCCATTTCCTCATTAGTCAAAGCATGTTTCGATGATGCATGAGATTCCTATTTTGGAAAATGAAGGTCCGAGGTTAACCCAAATGTTTTCAATAATGAGACTAGCTAAACCAAGATATGGTCATTTTTATCTTGAGCAAGCTAATGGCCTTATACCAAATTGTTGATTTGGTTATGTTCTGCATGACTGCAAAAAGCCAACAGTCATGGAGATGCACAAATTCTTCACTTTAATGGATGGATGTCTAAAAAGTAGAGTCCCTTCCAAATGGATGAAAGCCATGTTGAATTGGGATCTTTTTAAAAATCCAAAAGCATAATAATTTGGTTCCAGTCATTCTATTCCAGAGAAAATAAAATTGTCTCAAGAATGGAAAAACCACATGGAATGTACTAACACATGGATCTCATTCTATGTCTGGTTAGAACAGAGACAACAACAAATGGTTTTAATGACTAATGCATCCACTTCATCTCAACATTCTTGGATAGCATTAGATGGCCTTAAAGTTGAAACACTTACAACCTTTCCCCCATACAAAGGCATAGTGCTTGGAGAAGGACAAAATTATGCCAAAGCAATACCATTAGTATTAAAGGATGATAGTGCATCTGGCACTGATGGTAGAATACATAAAATTTTTGAACAGCTGAATTGGACAAACACAGCTGTGAAGGGTCTTGAAATGAACATAGCCAAATCAAAAGAGGTCAAAGAACAATTCGATACTGTCCAAGTTTCTTTAGATTCTGTAAATAATTCCTTGAATAATGTTCAACGATCTACTTCAATCCCACTTATTCACTCGTGTGAGCATCACCCGATGCAATGAGTGCTAAGTGAACTATTCAAAAATCATGAGAAATTAGTCAGTTACGACTACCTCTCATGGAAATGGTCATACGTTTGAATGACTTACTTAACGCAGTTGAATCCCAAAAATGATATCTAATTAGAGGATATGTTAGAGAATCTCTAATAAAGATAGAGAATGTTGAAGACAAAATGGTAGAACATATTGGTTCTGCATCTGGACAATAAATGAACTCGTACAGAATATGAATCAACTATATATATCCAAAATAGAAAAACCAGTTCCTTCTTATTTTCTTATAAAGCAAGTGTCTGTATTCAGGATCCTATCAAGACAGTTGACATATTTCATTTTCTATTCCCCAAAGAAGTTGCATCCCAAGAACCAGAAAAAATTGAGACTTCAAGTGAACATATTTCTATAGAAAGTCTATTTAAGGAAGAGGAAAAAGAGCCATAAGTTATGCCTATATATGAGCCTCTGGATATTCAGTACAACAGGTATTCAACACTTGATATCAGAGGAAAAGGAAAACTGCCTAAAATCCACACTTTCTTCCCTGATTCTCGTAGGGAATGGACTATAGATAACCTCGGTGTAGGCCAGATAAGACAAATGGTAGACATGATGTTTACAGAGTATAAGCTTAGGTGTCTAAGAGGAAAAACTGAGGTAGAAGCCTGCAAAACAATTATACAGTGTTTCATAGACACACTATCAAAATGGTGGGAATCAGAATCCTCTCTTGCTTTAATTAAACAGATGGAAGAATAGATGCTCAAAGAAAAGCAAGGAAATATAATTCATAATTCAGATGGGACAGTACAGAACAACATGATTGGAACCTTGACCTCCATGATTGTTGAGCACTGGTGTGGTTCTGATGTAGAAATAGTCGATAAGCATGAGATCATTTTAATGAAGCTCAAGTGCAATAAAATATCCCAATATGAAGACTTCCATTGGGATTGGATGTAGAGAATCTATGAAGTTAAAGACTCAAAGAATTTTTTATGGAAGCAAGTCTATCTTGCAGCTCTTCCTTCCAGGTTTGTTGACTATCTTAGACTACAATAATTTTTTCAAATTCCTTTTGAGTCTTACACATGGGGACAAATATATTCAATTATTACTAAAGCTCTGGTTGGCCTTTGCACAAGCCCGAAAATTAATAAGTCTCTAGAAAAATTTTCCAAGTTCCCCGACAGCAAATCATTGTGTAACAAGTTTGGGTTATCTCTCGATGATCCATTTGTAAAAAGGAGAAACCTCAAAAAACGAGCCAAGAAAGAAAAGAATTTATCAACAAGAAAAGACTTTCAGAATAAAGGTCGATCTTTCAAACAACATAAAAGCAAGGGATATTACAAATATGTCCCTAGGACACATTATTATAAACCATCTGACATTCACCAACGTAGTGCCAAGTAAGAAAAATGGAATAAATTGACATGTTGGTTGTGTGGCAAAAATGGACATACAGCAAATAACTATCCAGTAGGTGAAGAATCAAAAAGAAATCGAGGCAAGAAATCTCATCCTCAAAATCAAAAATTAAAAACTCCAAAAACAAAGGCTCAGTATCTTTACATATGTGGATCTAGAAATCATAAAACGGATCATTGCCCCAATGTGGTGATCAAGGAACATCCCGAGATTCAGCAAAAACAGTTTCTTGACTCATCTGTTGAGAGTTCTAATTCTAGTTTTGTATATACTTCAGAAGAAGAAGTTGAAGAATTAAATTTTTATGCAAATGCTTGTGACTGTTCTGATTCTGAAAATTGTAAATGTATTTTCTCTTTTGAATCTGAGGTTTCTAATGAATCTTATGATGAATATATACAACCACAAGAATACAAAGAAAAATTCTTATGGCACAGATAGAAGAAGATGAGATAAAAATCTTGTCCCAAATAAAAGCTATGGAATAAGGAGAAATGAAGAATCGCCTTATGGAAGCTTTCATGGACCAAATGAAATCTTCCAGTAGAAGTTATTCAAAGAAGCCACTCTTCATTTATGCCTCTTATGAAAAGAATGCAAAATCATTCAAAAGGCATAAACAATAGGATAACTTTCATAAGGTTCGTGCGCTTACCTTGGGGGAGGTGAGTCATGAAATTCAGAATCTCAAATCCAAAATTTCTATTCTTAAATCTTAGATTGTGAGGTTAGAAAAAGGCAAATCCATTGATGGAGAAAATCCTATAGAACAATATGATACAGAAGAATTTTACAAACCAAATGTATAGATTTATGAAGGAAGAAAAGATACAGCTTCAGGTTTTCAAGAGATGAGGATACTCACCATCGAGTACCAGCAACATCATGTGCAAATAAATATTTGCATACAAGGACAGGTGTTCAATTTGACTACTCTCATTGATTCTGGAGCAGATGTGAATATTCTAAATACAAAATTGATCCTTGCTAAATATTGGATGACAGTAGAAAGAAAATTTATTAGCTTAGGAAGTAAAACGCTGAAGTATGAAATTCCCAGAGCATCTATCTGCTTTAATAATCATTGCATAAAATTAAAATTTGTAGTTGCTGATATCCTTGTTGATTGTATTTTAGGTAAAATATTTTTGGCTGCTATTGAACCACATGGTTCATTTAGAACTAAAAGGAATAAGGGTGGATATTTTATTACTCTTCCTACCTCTTTAGATGGCCCGAGAAAGATTAAATTACGATATGTCTTAGCTCCATAAGTTTCAACAATGGTCCAGACTATGGAAGAGCTAAAGAAAGCTGAATCTAAACTGATAGATATAAATTATCTAAAATCCACCATTCATATCTCAAAACAGCTAATCTTACCAACAATACAAAACAAGATTTCAGAATTAAAGGCACAAATTGAGAAAGAGTGTTGTGCAGAAGATCCAAATCCTTTTTGGCACAAAAAGAAATATTGTGTAGAATTTCCTTATAAAATAGAATATATAGGTAAGCCATGTTAAAGTAAGGCAATTCTGATGAACAAGGAATATCGTGAGCTCTGCAAAAAAGAAATCAAGAATCTGTTGAGTAAGAAATTGATCAAAGAATCAAAGAACCTGTGGAATTGTTATGGGTTCTATGTAAATAAAAGAGCAGAACAAATCAGAGGCATCCCAAGGCTAGTCATCAATTATAAGCCTTTCAAATCAGTACTAGCAGATAATACATATCCGATTCCCCATCAAGGAGATCTGATAAGCAAAATAGAAGGAGCAAAAGTATTTTCCAAGTTCGATTTGAAATCAGGATTTTAGCAAGTTGCTATATCAGAGAAGGATAAATTCAAAATATATTTTAGTGTCCCAGCTAGACATTATGAATGGAATGTGATGCCTTTCGGCCTCAAGCATGCACCATCCAAGTTTCATAAGGTGATGGACTCTATATTCAAACCCTTCTTTGATTGGATGATTATGTATGTAGATGATATACTTATTTTTTCAAAAAAATTGCAAGATCATTTTAAACATATACAGACCTTTGTAAATACAATAAAGAGGAAAGGTCTTATATTGAGAAAAAAAAAATCGAAGTCCTTTAGACTTCCATTAAATTTCTTGGCCATACTATATTCAATGGCCAAATCTCCTTGCAAAAACATGCTCTGGAATTCTATAACAAATTTCTAGACATCATTACAGACAAGAAACAGCTACAAATATTTCTTGGTTGTTTAAATTATGTAAGTAATTTCTATCAAGACTGCGTCAAGGACAAAAGCTTATTAAATCATAGGATGCACAAAAATCTTGAACCTTGGACTCAAATCCATACCAGAGCAGTTCAAAAGATTAAAGCCAAAGTCAAAAACCTTCCCATACTGTATATATCTGATGATGCAACTTATAAGATTGTAGAATCCGATGTCAACAATATCAGATGGGGGGGTATATTAAAACAGAAAAAAGATAATGAAGAATAGGTTATCCATTTCGGTTCAAGAACATGGAACCCCATTGAGAAAAACTATTATACTATAGAAAAAGAGGTGAAAGCAGCATGGAATAGCATCAACAAATTCGAGATCCATTTGATAAATAAACCATTTCTTCTCAAGATAGATGCATCTGCCCTTAAGAAAGTGCTTAATAAAGATATCAAGAAGCCTGGAGAAGCCAAATTCTCCAAATGTCAAGCCCTCTTTGCCAATTTTGATTTCGAATTAGAACACAACAAAGGAGTAGACAACTGTCTACCTGATTTTCTCAGTCAAGAAAACATACAAACCCAGCCACAAGAACAAGAACATGTTTTTGTTATTGTTACTAAATGGGACCCAAATAAACAACAAAAAGTTCTTACAACTATCAAAGAAGACCAAAGCTGGGAAGACTACAAGAAGAACTGGAAGCCAAATTGGTAGCTAAGACAAATGAAAGTCTTAAATGCAGACCTACAACCACATACAAATATTTTACACCTAGTGCCTGAAAGAAGAGTGTTTCCCAAGGGAAATCGTTAGACCCATGATATGGTGTATACTAGTAGTATGGTTGCAGCTCACCAAGTAAAAGAGGCATTACAAAGTAATTTCCATGACATCGCAATGATCTGGTTTGAAGGAGGAAGACAACGAAATATTTATTATAGCTATTTTGTCATAAACAGAACCAGAAACACAGATTGGACAATCACCTGAAATTCTCCTATCTTATGGCCACAAAATAATCCTAATCTTAGTTTTCCTGACACTGTCTTTAATTTTGCAGGTTACAAAAAATTATGGTGGGATCTCCTAAATGTTGATGGAAAGAAAGAGACTCATTTTACAAAATTAAAATTTGGATCAATTAGGACCATGCAAAGAAATCAGTTTTCAGGATGGTTAGGTGACTGGTGGGAAGATTTTGGAGTAAATTACATTACTATAGATCCAATCTTTTATGACAGATATTTTCAGATGTCATGTGACAAACACCTCTACAAAAATTCCATTAAGTGTTTTCATATTCCTTGTACCACAGTGAGTGACCTTCTGAATTATCCAGACCACCATATACTACAACAATTTATGGCTAGGCATGATGAATGGCTAGTCATGACTAAAATAAAGCATCAATATGTGCTAAATAAGCCTATGATAGTCTAGCGAATCTACACAAAAACATGGGATGGCCTCATTTATCCTAGAAATAGGTTTCCGGGAATTACAGCTCTTGGTGAATCATCCTACACTACTAGTCCTTCTTCATAAAAAGGTTTCTGTGGGTTTATCCAAAAAGCTCCACTGTGTAATTATATTGTCCAGTCATGAGGACTATTCATGGCGAGATTCCTTGTGGGCCTTAACTGGTTAAAAGGCATCCACATTGTAGATAAGATGCTTTCTGTAGGAGTAATTGTAATCTTGTAATAGGAAAAAGATTCTTTAGTCTCGAGAGCCGGAGCACTTCTCTAAATTTTGGTGGATATTGAACCACATCTCCGTGATTGATAGAATCTTTCGTACTCAACTTTTTGGTCCAATGGTCGGATGTTTATGCCCTATTCTTCTTATAAAACGAAGGGAGTCAAGCTCATTCGAGACATCAAGAGTTGGAGTTATTGCGTCTATTGATGTTGAGAGTTGAGAGCTTCTCCTGCTCTGCAAATGCGGACAATAAGTTTGATCTTCTTGCATCATGAGAAGAACTCAAGTCTTTACGTGATCTAAGAAGTTTGTGCATCAGTTTGAGAGCACTGGTGAGAACCTAAAGTGGCCAGATAATTAGTGTGTCAGTCTATATGTGTGTTTTGAGTGTATGTTCAAAGATAGAGTCTGTGTAATTCCTAGGTAGCCTCTAGTAATCTATCTCAGTATTAAGTAGCAACAGTCTGGTAAATGCGAACACAGTCCATCTCTGGTATGAACAGACAATAAATCTAGTGTAATCCATATCTGAAAAAAAATTAATAAAAGAGTGTTATTTCATTTTCCGCTTCCAAGTACTGTGTGCTTTAGTTTGTGTTGCTAAGATAGTAATTCTTGCATAAAAGTTCGTCACTACATCAACTAGACGAAGGGACACCAAAGACTGTAGAAGGCCAGGGGTGTCGTTATGAAGGTCACAGAGTGCGTGAAAGGTTACTGGTAGTTTTGAGTTCATAACAGCAAGAAAGAAGAGGCTCAGCAAGGCCAAGAGGGAGGAGACTCAGCAAAGCGCACTACTGTAGCACTACTGTAGTTGCACTATAGCTCAAATTCCAAGCTTCGTTGAAAGCCCCTCCTTCAACGTAGATTGCCAAAGTGCTAAAATAATAAAAATATATTCCGTACAACAAGAGAATGTTTGAAGGAAACCTAAGCCTAATAACATGAACAAATTTGCAGTGTGAAACAAAGACATCGAGCTATGCTCTAATTGTAGAGTGATTTAACCATTAATCTACATTCTAAATGTTGAAAATTCTCGGGCTTATGTTCAATGGTTTTCTCTATCATCATATGAGTAATACTTTGCCACATGAAGTCCAAAAGATTTCTAAAAGCCTTTGTAGATTGAAATAGTGCGCTGCAATAATTTATGAGAGCTTTCATTAACTCCTCATCGCACTTTTTGACAAGATCAAGCGATGTAGTGGGAGCATGAAGGACATGGTATCTATAATATTGAATAACGAGACGTAGAATATTGGCAGAAACAAGATGCAAATGATTCGCAGAGGATATATGGGCATTCCCAGAAGATATATGCCCCGTGGATGCCCAGAGGTGCCCAAATCACCCATTATCCTCTTTATGATGCCTGCAGTCGATGCCACCCTCGTCTCCACCCCAAATATTTCGCCATCACAGCTCTACAATTTCACATAATAATGTTTCAAAAGCTTAGAACCAAGGCGATGCAGGCTCAAGAATGCACCATACCTTGCTGACAGTTTCCTTTGTTCATTGCCCTCCACAGAGCTAGATTATGGGCACTCAACATTATATATACTCTATTGCACCTACTTGTCATGTCCTCCTTGACCATTATTCATGCACCCTGCAACATTTGATTGCATTGTTGTCGGATCCATGCCTGAGTTTCTCTTCTTTTCCTACAAATATTGCGAGCTCAAATAAAGGGTATGGAGGATTAATTCCAGTCAATAAAATTGAATGTGCATCCATGTCTGAGTTGCTCTGTTTTTCCTGCAAAGGTTGTGAGCTCACAAAAAGGGGATGTGCATCGATGTCTGAGTTCTCATGATTTTCCTGCAAAGATTGCGAGCTCATACAAAGGTGATGGAGGATTAATACCAATATAACTCAATTTGAATGTGGTATCAGTAGCATTATGCTCACCACCTTTGAAGTCCACTTACCATTGTACAATATTAAGATATGTGGACACACTAATCATGGATTATGTGCCAATTGTAACTATGTTCTGGACATGGGTACCATTTTTTAAATGGAGTGGAGAATTGATAGCTCCCACCGATCCACCATTACCTTTATCTATAAGAAATTTTGATTCTTAGAATTTATGAGTTGCCCATGCAAGGACTCAATTAATTGAGCTAATTCTCAAGACTATTTATCAATACACATGCCAAAAAAATTATAAAACATTTCACTAACAAAATTTTATTTTGTCTTTTTAATTTTACAATTTCATTAACATATACTCAACAAAAGATCCATAAATTAAAAAACACAAAAACTTTCATATTGTAAATAAATTTAAAAAAATACTTCCTTTCCTCTTAGGAGGGAACTTACTCCATAGCAAGAGTTAATACATGCAGATCCAAAACTAAGAACTCATTAGCATTATTAGAATCAAATATAGAAGAAAAGGAATGACTACCCATAGCAATATCTTATTTATGTCTTCAATTTGAAACATTACACTATTAATCTATATCTATTATTTTCCCATAAAACGATTTATATATATATTACTCTTATTACTTCATTTGTATGGTCCAGATTTCAATGGATCAACGACATCCCAAGAGTGAGTTCAAATCAGTTGTGTTGTACAACAAAAATGATGAAGGAAAGTGGGTATCGATGTCAATGTCTATTAGGTCATGGGTAACAATGAAGCCACCAACAAATGGAAGCCATGCAGTAAATAGGAAGCATTTACAAGACATGAACATCCATTGGAAGGGTATGGTGAAAGGATTTGGGATGTATAAGGGATGAAAAAGGGTGGAAAATGTTCAAGTGTCACATGTCTATGACTATAGAGAGATGTCAAAAGAGAGCTTTTATTCAGCCAAAATTGATAATCATTTTGAGTTTCCATAACCAATATGGATATCATAGTTTGCTAACTTCAATTTTTATTTAAATCTTCTTGTATTTCAACATCTTTTTAGTTTTCCTCTATTCAAGTATTAATATTACATTTATCCTATATTTATGCATATCAAATTGGAAGGAATGAGAACCAGTTGCATGTATAATACATGTTTTCCAAGTCGTTCATGTAAAAATAGGATAACTACTATTTGGAGTTAAGGATCCTACATTTTTAAAGAATGAAGATATATTGTTTTACAAATATGAATACATTCTTCTAAAAAATATTAGATCACATGGATATCTCAAAGAAATCACGTTACCATCACTTAGCTTATTGGAATGGCCAAGTGTAGATGATTCTCCTATAAGTTCATTTCATTACAAGTTATTTTTAAAAATACAGATTTAAATGAAAGGAAAAGGTGACATTCATGTGCATAGTGGAATTTTCATTCCATTCTCTATGTTAGATCATACTTTTAATTTGTATGTACCGATTAGGAGTACAAGTAAAATGTATGCTACTTCCAATCCTTCTAATGAGTTATTTACAACTTTGTTTTTCACTCGGTGGGATAGAAGAGTACATGACCAAAGTGGAAAATAAATAGAGTGTGGGTTGAATCGTGGAAGTTTTTCTTTCGACTAAGTTGCTTCAATATTCTTTATTTTTTATTTGTACAATGTTTCTTCATTTTTAGGGGTTAGAAGAGGCAAACAAGGATTTTCTTATGATTGTAATAAATATATGATGTTACAGATTATTTTCATTTTATTCTTTCAAGTATTGGATTTCAAGGAAAATGTTATATATCTCATTTAAATTCCATAGGTGGAGACATGTTCGACATGTGGGAAAATGGGTTTGTATTCAAAAGGAATAGAATGATGATGATGGAACACATTATCCAGTAATTTCAGTTGATGTTATGACAAATGGTGAATTTCTTAGACCATTATCAATGAAGGAGAATTGGAAACTTGAAGTTTGAGATTAGTTAGATCTACAAGAATATTTTGATCATTTTGTATTTTTACAGAATGGTAAAATAATATTGTCATTTAAATTTATTTGGAACGTGGGTGAACTTGGGTGTGACTTTTAGAAGTTCTCCAAATTTTGGCAAGCCAAAGAAAATTTTATATTAAAAATTTCAATTTACAATAATAATAATAATAAATTATGAGACATTTTATTATCTTTCTATCACTTATTTTTTGGAAAAATTTTATTCACATTTGGTATGTCAACATAGAAATTGTTTGATTGTGTATTCTTTAAAAATCAAAGGATTCATAACACGTGGTGTTTTTTAGCACTAGTGTATTCTTTGTTAACTTGCTGTTTAAAAACAATGTGTTGCAACAATCTAGACAGACCCTACTTTGATATCATTATATTTATAAGGCCATTTGATTCATTTCATAATGAGTAAAATGTATGCTACTTCCAATCCTTCTAATGAGTTATTTACAACTTTGTTTTTCACTCGGTGGGATAGAAGAGTACATGACCAAAGTGGAAAATAAATAGAGTGTGGGTTGAATCGTGGAAGTTTTTCTTTCGACTAAGTTGCTTCAATATTCTTTATTTTTTATTTGTACAATGTTTCTTCATTTTTAGGGGTTAGGAGAGGCAAGCAAGGATTTTCTTATGATTGTAATAAATATATGATGTTGCAAATTATTTTCATTTTATTCTTTCAAGTATTGGATTTCAAGGAAAATGTTATATATCTCATTTAAATTCCATAAGTGGAGACATGTTCGACATGTGGGAAAATGGGTTTGTATTGAAAAGGAATAGAATGATGATGATGGAACACATTATCCAGTAATTTCAGTTGATGTTATGACAAATGGTGAATTTCTTAGACCAATATCAATGAAGGAGAATTGGAAGCTTGAAGTTTGAGATTAGTTAGATCTACAAGAATATTTTGATCATTTTGTATTTTTACAGAATGGTAAAATAATATTGTCATTTAAATTTATTTGGAACATGGGTGAACTTGGGTGTGACTTTTAGAAGTTCTCCAAATTTTGGCAAGCCAAAGAAAATTTTATATTTAAAATTTCAATTTACAATAATAATAATAATAAATTATGAGACATTTTATTATCTTTCTATCACTTATTTTTTGGAAAAATTTTATTCACATTTGGTATGTCAACATAGAAATTGTTTGATTGTGTATTCTTTAAAAATCAAAGGATTCATAACACGTGATGTTTTTTAGCACTAGTGTATTCTTTGTTAACTTGCCGTTTAAAAACAATGTGTTGCAACAATCTAGACAGACCCTACTTTGATATCATTATATTTATAAGGCCATTTGATTCATGTCATAATTATTACAATATTTTGAATTGAACAAATATGAAAAAACTACAGATTTTGAAGATGATTAGCTGAGTGTCAAATTTCTCAACATATTAGTTATAAACTAAAAAACTAAAAAATACCCATTACAAAAGGCCGACCAATGTAATGAATAATTTCTTGATATTTTTTTATAGTGTATTTTGGAAGATACAATTGTTTTGTTTCATTGAATCATAATGACATTCAGAAATATTTTACACATGTTTTTTTAGAAAATTAATTAGAAGTAGCAAATTTCCGTGAAATTCCATAAAATTTATATCTATTGAAAGTAGATTCAATTTTGCAAATGATAATATTAGTTCTGACAATAAATTCGCTAAATTTGATGAGTTTAAGCATTTTGATGTTGGAAAAAGGTAACCAAAACCTAGTTGTTACAAAGTTGCAAGTTAAAATAGTTCAGTCGAACTAAAACCACATTCGACTGAACTTTTGTTTGTCATCAACGCCAATTAAAATAAACATTAAAATAATTCAATCAAATTACTTTAAAATTTCGGACAAATTATTTTTTAAAGTTCGACAGAAAATGTGTCGATATTTTCCGCCAACCGCAAAAATGAAATGATGCGACCCTCTAAATAAAGCATTTCACTTTAATGATATATGTAAATGGAGCCCAAACATTATTTTCGCACTCTTCCCTCATTTGGAGTGAACTTTTAAGCAAACCATTCCGGGCTGAATTTTTTGGATGAAAATTTTTGAACTTAATTTTTAAAGTAAGTCTTTTGGCTTAATTTTTTAAGTGAGATTTTGTAGCTTAATCTTTAAAGTAAATCTTTTGGGCTGAATTTTTTAAGTGAGACTTTTTTAGCTTAATTTTTAAAGTAAGTCTTCTCGGCTCAATTTTAAAAGTGAGATTTTTTAGCCTAATTTTTAAAGTAAGTATTTGAGCTTAAATTTTAAAGTGACCTTTCTGTGCTAAATTTTTTAAGTAAGTTTTTTGGAAAGTAAATATTTTTGGTTGAATTTTTAAAGTGATTTTCTTTAAACTAACTATTTTGTGCTAAATTTTTTTTAAAGTGAGTTTTTTTGTCTAAATTTTTAAAGTGAATTTATTTTGCAAGATTTTGAAATTGAATTTTTTGGGTTGGATTTTAAACATCTATATAGATTGAATTATCATGGGAAATCAAAGAAAATGCAAGAGAAAATATGATCAAACAAGAGACATTGAGAAACTATTACAAAATAAAGAAGGAAAAATGCGAAAATATTGAAAGGCCAAATAAATCTGAATTAGAAGTTGAAGCAGGTATGTAAATGTAAATATTTAAAATGATATTTAAAATTTAATTAGTGTATTGTGAAATTTAAATTTTATTTGATCAACTAATTTGAAAAATATTTTGCAATGTAAACAAAGAGAAATATTATTCATAACATTGATGATGAGATTGAAAATGTTGAAAGGCAAAGTGAAAAAGATAATGAACCAATGATTGATGATGTTGTTGAAGATGTTGAAAGAGATAGAAGAAAAGAAGTTGAATCACCATCAAGTATATATATATATATATATATATATATATATATTATATATATATATATTATATATATATATCACATGTTTTATTGAAATTATACATATTTATTAATTTCAATTTCATTCAAAATCCATTTTTCAATTTTATTATTTAATGAATATTTATACCCATTTACATATAATTTTCATATATATAGACGAAAGCAATACCAATGATGAGATGTTAGAGAATGTTGACACTGACATATATGGAGATAAAGAAGTTGACCATGTTATATGGTACCGCTTTAAGGTCATTATTGAGAATTTATTTCATTCTCAATAATTTCTTTCATAAATCAATGATTATTTACAAACAAAAAAATCACACACATTGCATTCAAAATTAGCACAACCAAGATTTGAAAGATCATGAGGATACCATCTAAGTTCTTTCTCATCACTTTCATTCTCTTTTAACAAAGCCAATCTTTGACAAGAACAATGGCATTCAAAAGGTAACATAGTGTATCCCTAAGCTTGTCTTAGCAGAGAAAAATTCCCTTTTACATAAAGAAATTTCCTTCCAAGTAGTAGAAGAGGTTGTTATGAGTATGCCCAGAGAAAATGTCCCAACCCCGAATGGTTTCACAACTGATTTCCTTCAACCTTGTTGGGGTATTCTAGAGAGGGATTTTTTCAAAGTTGTTGAAGACTGTCACTACTTTGCTTTGTTGTTGTATTCCTTTCATGCCACCTTGATCTCGCTTAAGTTGAAATCCTCAAAGCCATCTTCCAAATTTTATTTTTGAGTTACTACCTTATGCAATTTCATTTATAAGATCATTTCAAAAACCATTGACAATAGAGTCAAGCCTTTTCTTCCTTCTCTATTACCCCTCAGTAAACACGTTACATAGAAGGAAATAAAATTGTTGAAAACATCATCTTAGCTTAGTTGCACATCCATTCTCTTCGTACATCCAAGAAACTTGGGATGATTTTTAAAAATTCACATGTCAAAAAAATTTAATAAACTAAGATGTAAATCCATCTATCACACCCTCATGGCTTATAGATTTCATGAAAAGTGGGTATTTTGGGTGATGCTTTCTTCTCAATTTTGGTTAATGGTTCTCCATCTCCCACCTTCACCCCTTCCTCGTGATTAAAGAAAGGAGACCCCATTTTTCTTTATATCTTCTTATTCGTTACTCAAGGCTTAAGCCACTCCATCTGAAACATTATAGCCCATAAGCACCTTAAAATTCTCTCCCATGGCTCTTATAAAAAATGCTCTACACACCAAGAATTTGTAGATGACACCTTTCTCATGGGTTACCCTTCCATTCAAGAGGCTTTGGAATACAAAATAATATTGGATGCTTTTGCAGCGGCCTCTAGAAATGATATCAATAAAAGAAATTCTCATATATTCTTCTTCAATACCCCTCAAGTAGTCCAACTCCACATTTGTTATCCTAATGGATTAAAAAATATCTCTCTTCCGTCCAAATACTTAGGGTCCCCTTGATAAACAATCCCCTCTAACAATTAGCATATTAAGATTTATTACTTAAAACTAAAGAACAATTCTCAAACTAGACCTTCAGAGCTTTGAACCTTGTTGGATGCCTCACCCTCCTAAAATATTTGTTACAATACATGCCCACCTACCCTCTTTCTACCCTTGCAACTCCAAACTACATTATAAACAAACTTTGGAACCTTCAATGTTTCTTTCTTTTTGGTGTAGGCCAAGTTAGAATAGAAATGGGCCTTAGTGGCCTACTATAAGAAATACCTTCATAAATTTGTGAGACGTTTAAGATTGAGACATCCATGGGTTCTAAGTAAAGCATTGAGTGCTCAAACATGGTGGAGATGGCTCAAAAACCCCTCACATTTGTCATGTCAAATGTCAACTAAAAATACATGAGGAGTATCTGCTCTTCTTAGCTAGTTAGAATGTGAGAAGACATTCACATATCCCACATATGGAATGCAACTTCAAAAAGTAAATATTTGATTCAAGACAATTGTTTCTGGGAAGTCCATGATAGTATGAAAACCTATGTTTGGGAGTATTCTTAGAAACAATGGTCTAATCTTTCTTCTCGGACTGACTCTTAGCAAATGAGAGATAGCTTCAATCGAAGAGGAATTTCATCAATTGCACATTACTAGGATTCTCACTAATCTAACTAATCCTCATTCCAAGGGATAATCCAATCACAAGAATATTTAAGGAATCACACAGAAGTTTCTAGCACCATTTCCATCCACTAGAAATATTGCAATGTAGATTGATCGTGATATTCTCTATTGGGGATCATATGGACCATCACGAGATTTTAACTTTAAAAATGCTTGTATAATTTTCATGCAAGCACGAGAGAATGAGCCTAATTAAACCTAGAGAAATCTCTAGAAAATGAAGGAGTGGCTTAACATTATTGTTTTCCACTAGTTACTCTTTAGAAACAAGACTTTAACATGGGTAAGGTTCAAAAATGTGGATTCATTGGTTCTTCAATTTTTCATCTATGCCTTGCTCAAGTGGAAGATCACAATCACTTGTTTCTTACTAGTTCCTTCTCCTCTTCACTCTAGGAGCTACTGGATATCTCCTTTAGAAGAACTAATCCCATGCCCCACTACATCATTTCCTCAATGGCCCCATTCTCAATCGAGCTTGGCTCTTAATCACAGGCCTCATTAAATGGGATATTTGGAAATAAAGGAATTCTAGAATCTTCAAAAACTTAAAGGGACCATAGCCTCTTTGTAATGGGCTACTTATGATTGGGATTTCCCCCCAACTGAATAAAACATTTTGACTCAACTTGGCATTAACCCTTAGATATCCCCCTTGTTCCAACCATCTCATCCTAAGCTATCAGCACCATGACTTGGTCACCCCCACCACCATTATTCATTAAACTCAATTTTGACGAGGCTTCATGAGGAAATTGAGGGCTAGCTAGTTATGTTGGAGTCTTCAAGGACAACTCAAGACAAATTCTCGACAACTTTACAAGTAGTCATGTTTTTACCACCAACAATGAAGCAAAGCTTTGGGGACTAGAAAATGGTTTGATCATTACTCTAAGGCATAATTATCACTTTATTTATAGAAAGGGATTCATTACCTATCATATCTATACTAAAAAATATTTAATGTGCTTTGTTCATCTCCAAAATATGATTAATCCTCGTATGATGGTTTCATTATTACCTCTAGTTTTCATACATCATCCCTCACGTGGTGTGTTGGTTCATCGTGTCAATTAATCATTATTTGGAGAGGCTTACCATGGCTACGAATGGAGATGTTGTCATGGATCCTTAGTGTATTTCTTCAAGATTGTCTTCGGAACTATTAAGTAGTACTATAAGCTATGACTTATGCCTTCTCCTGCCTAATTATGGCCTCCATGCCTACAATTATGATAGTCTCCATGCATTCTCTGATAGGCTTGTATCTTGGTCTGCAGTGGATTTCCTAACACTAGAGAGTCATCGCAACCATCCTCCCAACGATTGGAAATCTGCAACCTAGAACGTTTGTATGGTGGCGTTGGGATCTTAGTTGACCCCCAAGGTTCTAATTCATGTTTCAACTCTCATAGAGAGTACTCTACTTCCTCTTTTTCATCAATCAATTTTCATCAATTTCCAGTCTAATAGCATTATTTCTAATGGTTAGGGGGTCCCTAGGGCTCAAATTAGTTCTCTTGTTGGGTTTCAGTGGTTCCTTCTTACCAATTTAGGACTCCACTCTATTTTCTTGGTTGTATGCATCACATTGTCAGTGAATACCATTCATCAAAGCCTCCTTCCATTCTTCATTGTCTCCCATGGGTTTTCATGGGCTTCTGTCAGTGGGTTACTATTTTTGGAGGTTCATATGCACTATTCCTTCGTGTTGTTCAACTCTTCGTTCTCTTCCAATGAGCTTTCAATTTGGTTCATTTCTCTCAATTTAGCTTTTGACTACATCTCACTAGCTACGGACATCAAATTGGATGAAAACATTTTATCAAAGCCTCATGTAATTCTTCATTGATTCCTGTTGGAAATCTCAAGCTTAGGTTCATGGGGCACCACTATCCAAGTTTAGTGGACTACTACTACTTGAATTCCATTACAAGGGATCCTCAATGTTCCTCGACTTTTATTGCTCTATTGGTGGAACTTCCACATTACTTGACAATTTTATTTCATGACTTATATTTATATAGCTCTATAGAACATATCCTCTTTGTTTATAAATTCTTAGAACTCCATGTCAATTTTTGTAACTCGTTCATTTTGGCTGATTAATCCAGATATACACCATCTTAAACTTTTTAGTTTGGGCTTCCTAGAAAGAAAATCTGTAGTACATAAAACTATCATATGTAATTCTCTATTTTGGTAATATAATGGTGGAATTCACACACAAAAAAATAATTAAATATTTAAATTATTATTATATTTACAATTAAATTAAAAATACATATATCAAAATTCGTAGAGATTGAAAGAATTGGACGAGATTGATAGAATTGAGCAATTTTATGTTATAAAAGTTTTTGTATAGTAATATAATCTTACCTTAAATTGCAACAGATTACCTAAGTCTAAAAAAAACTTATATATTCTGTACAACAAGGGAATGTTTGAAGGAAACCTAAACCTAATAACAAGAAATAATTTGCAGAGTGAAACAAAGACACCAAGCTACGTCTAATTGCAGAGTGATTTAACCATTGATTTACATTCTAAATGCTGAAAAGCTCGCACATCTTTTCAACAGTTTTCTCTGTCATCATATCTATTAGTGCTCAAATCTGCCTTAGGCTGAAATAAGGCAGGACTCAAGGCGACATCAAACCACGCTCAGCCTCGTAGCTAGCCCTACAAGGATAGGAGAGGGCTCTCTCCGGGTCAAACTTGGCAAAAGGTAATCAATAAGGCTCGAGATGACTGAATTGATAACTGATTTTAGGCTAGGTATTAAGTACAAAGAGTTTAGGATTGATTTTTTATGATTTTGTTGAAATCAAGGGAAAGGCAATTTTGGGTGCGGGGATAAGGCACAGTTTTTGCAGAGGTCCACTTGGCGCAAGATAGGCAATTGTTTTGATGCCTTAAAGCAGGTGAGATGGATAGATCAGACCAGTGAGAGGCTAAGGAGAGCAAGGGGTCTCAAGGATTCTCCTTAAACTGAAGAAAACATAGAATATTAAACAAATTTAAAGGTAGAGCATGGCAGTTTCATGGATTCTACCTTAATACTTCATTTGCTTAATAAGAGAAGATTCAATAAAGATAATGATGCACATACATAACTTACAAGAACTAAAAGAAACACACCATCAAGACATAAAGCCACATGGATCCCAAGTAGTGCTGCAAAACCCTAGTCTTTCCTTTGCCAAAAATGTTGGTAAAATATGTACAATATAGTCTCAAAACTATCCTAAGAGTCCAACCCCTGCTACTGAATGAAAAATTACATATATAGACCAATCCAAACCATTCCCTAACCTCTAGGGGTCGAGGTCCTCATCCTAAGAGTTGTTTCAACCAATTCTAAATTGAGCACTACAATCTAAGCAATCAAAACAACTTGCCTCTATAAACTTGGAAACTAACTCATTCATTAATTTTTTACCATTTTATGAATGAATCTTCTAGAATAGGTAAAAAATGCCATGTCAATCATGAAATTACATCAATTACATCAAAGAGGATGAAAAATCCCACCAAAAGGTCAAAACTAGTCAATGTTGCGTTTTCCTGAGCTGAAGATGCAAAACTGGCCAATTTCCCCAATGCGTAGTGCGCCATTTCTCTACGCATAATATTCCTTTCAGGCCACTTTTGAGGCACTTCCTGGTATCCAAATGAGGCGCAAGTGGACTTGTTGGAAAGGTCAGGATGTCTACTTTCCATCCCAAGTGGAACTTTTTAATTTGGTGGCTATTTACCCCTCCAAAATTGCAATCTCCCAAGACTGCTTCTTGTGTGTCCAAAAAGTGGTAGAAGGTCTTTTTTGCTTGTTTTTTGACCTTTTGGGGGCTCAAATCTCCATTAAATTTCTTGGAAGTGGCTAAGAAAGTGTATTTTGTCATGAAAAATCCAAAAATGCAAACTTTTCCTGAAATGGACCTCCCCAACTTAAGGGTAGCACGCGGCGCGCTACGCGTTGAGGGAAAAAACCTGTTTTTGACAAAAAATTTCAAAAATGACCAAAATTGCTCCAAATTGTTTGAATTTTGAGTTGGGGGTGTATCATTGAGTGCCATGCTCCCTCAAGGTGGCTTCGGCCAAAATCTGAAGTGGATCGGGCCTTTTCCTTCGTTTTAGTGCCTTGGCCAATCGTCTCTTGAGAACCTTCATTTTACCCTTGCACACATGCATGCGGGCCCAATAATGATTTTTCATGTGGTAGAGCATATATTTGTCTCTATTAGCTTTCGCCAACAACTTTTCCAAGTGAGTGTTCACCCGGATTAGCATTGATTCCCGATTGATAGGTGTCAAATCACCGGGTCTCCTACGAGCCAATTCTCGGTCTTCACGAATTTTCCGCTGCTCATAAAGTTCATGCTCATCTTCCAACTCTAAATAGTTAATCACCCATTTTTCCATCTGCAATTTCTTGTGTAGCGACTCATTCTCGGCCCTTTGCTCTCGGATGATCTCCTTGAGCTCTGAGGCAGGAGAGCTAG
The DNA here is from genome assembly GCA_000404065.3 of Pinus taeda. Taxonomy (NCBI): domain Eukaryota; kingdom Viridiplantae; phylum Streptophyta; class Pinopsida; order Pinales; family Pinaceae; genus Pinus; species Pinus taeda. The sequence continues at coordinate 232,152 of APFE030140904.1, read as the reverse complement.
CATCAATATCAATGACATTTGTGTCCTGACCTCTTGAAGGACCCTCATCAATCATGGGCCTCTTTCCCCTGTCTTGAACCTGTACTTGTACTAAAGAAGATGGCGAGACCCCTTTCACATGATGTGGAGATAGTACTCAGTGTGTCGATGAAGTCAACGAGACCTCTTCCACCCCGGGTGGAGATAGTACTCGTCGTGCAGCTGCAAATAAGGCTCTGGGGCCTTTCTGATATGTTACATATGCTGGAGCATCAACATGCTCGATCTCATGAATGTCAGACTGCTGTGTAGGCCCCTCCTCGATGACACACTGCTGAGAAGGCCCTCCCTCATCATGGACAATCTCAGGAGGTGGGTGTGGCATTGTGAAGAAGTCACGAGAAATGAAATCCTCCCATAGAATACCTTGTTGTGCCAACTGATGCATCACTATGATCTCGATCAGTGCATAATGATATATACTTTTGAGTTGCTGTGTGGGGTTCTTCCTTTGCACTACAGGCACCATCTTTTCTATATTCTGGCACATGAAAAATGGAATGTTCATCATTCGTACCCAGGTAAAATGCATCAACAAATGGATATGGTATGAATATAAATGTGAAAATCGACCCTCACAAGTAAAATAACGCATAATAAGCCTCATCAAGGGTGCATACTCCTCCCTTAGGAATCTGAAAGGAAAAACAGTAGTAAGGTGCCTCATGCATCAGGGTTTGATGTATGGTTGATAATGAAATTTGCCTAGTAGTTTGTGCTTGGTCCACTCTTCCCCAACATTTAGTATCCCGGTGGCTTGAGCAACAACCTCGGGTGATAGTGTGAATTCCACTCCTGCAAGGTTCACATGACCATTGTGCAACTGTAGGACAAACAAGTGGACTAATTCCCTGTGATGTTGAATTTGTGAGATCCTCTCACAATACTCAAAACATGATTGGTACCGAAAACAAGACATTGCAAGTGGACAGGCTTGCAAATAAGCCAAGGAGGTGGGCTCCTCTCTAACATGTTGACCACCTTTACCACCCTTGTGATGCCTCCTAGGCACTTCTTCCTCTGGTGTTGAATCACTGTAATAACTATGCTCATAATCTGATTCGGTTTCTGACATGGTTTTGAAGGCAGGATGGCTAAACTGTATATGTTGACTGTGCACACAATTGATTGTTGTTTGACTTTTCATTCAAATGCTGTTACCAAGGGGACATAAAGACAAGGGAATTGTTAGGGAAAGGGAAACATGAGGCAATTAGGGGAAATGAAAATAACGAGGAATTTATGGAAGGAAAAGGACATAGGAAATTATGATGTTGTAGGATTTTGGGGTGAAGGAGGTTTTGGGATTAAGTAGGGTTCGGGATTTTGCGAAGGGGTATTAGGGAATTTTATGGGAAATTTGAAAAGAAATGCTGATGAATACGGGGGAAAAAGGAGGATCAAAATGGGAAAACCTTGGGCAGCTGTTAGGCCCCTATACTACTAGTGTAACCCCTTATTGTTATTAGTACAACCCCCTTATTATATTGATATACCCATGTAGTGCCCATATCGTTACTATTGTGCCCCATAGAAGCCCACTATTGTTATTATTGTGCCCTTACATTATTATTGTTATGTCCACTCTGATTATGTTATGAGCTTAGACTCTTATATATAGAAGAGGTTTAATTTGTATCATCCAGAATTGTTAATTTATGTAATGTAAAGGAGGTTCCCCCTCGAAGAGGCTGAATTCTAAGGGTGATCTATCTTTTCTATCCTTGTTCTTGAGCTGGTTTCATAACATTTGGTATCAGAGCTTTGGATTCTAGGGTTTCGCTGCTCCAAACAGGTCATCGTGGCATTTTCACTATAACGTTTTTTCTGTGATGTTTCAGAAGTCACAAGAAAAACCCATTTGAGAAGAATTGACGCTGAACGTTGGGTCTGAATTTCAGAGCTTTTCGTGCAATATTTTCAGAGATATGATCTGAGGAAGTTGGTCTTTTTGAAAACCCTGAATTACATTCAAAACAGGTGACCTGGGGAAAATCGTCATAACTTTCTCTCTGAGGATCGGATTGAAATTTTGTAAAAAGGTACAGAAAGAGGACGGACTTTAGTTTCCTTTGGGTTTTTTTTAGATCCAATGGTCAAAACAGTGACTCGTGGCACGTCATACAAGTTCGCTCTACTGAACTAGTCTATAATCAAGTCACTGTGGCAGATTTCGTATAACTCTTCCTTGGAGAATGTCAGAATTGTGGCATTGGAAAGAGGACACAGAGGGCTACTACAAGTCACAAATTCAAAACTAGATAATTAGAAAGTACAGAGATACATCAGAGGCAATATCGAGCTCCTACAAAGTGAAAAAAGGTGTGTAGATTTTCTTTAATTTTTGCTTAAGCTTGGTTTGAAAATTTATTTTGAAGGAATTCAAAGGGCATATTAGAGAATTATTATTGGTAACTGATTCCCCGAGGAAAGAAAATGCAAACACCTAGTAAGGATCCTGAAATCTCTAGCATGACTCATGAAGAAGAAGAAGAAATGCTATATGATATATCAAAGTTACAAGAACAAGTGCAACGAGTGTCACTTGCACAAAAAGCAACAGAATCTAAAATGGATGGTTTAAGGAAAGATGTAGAAGCTAAGATGGACGGTTTAAAGAAAGGTGTAGAAGCTAAGATGGATGGCATGGAAGCTAAGGTGAATGGCATGGACGCTAAAATTGATGGCATGGATGATAAGATGGATAAGTTGCTACAAGAAATAGTCAATAAGGGTGAAAGAGTAATAAAGGAAACTCATGATGAGAACAAAAGAAATGTTAATCATGATTCCATAGACTCTAATGTGGGATCGAAGACCCATCATATTCCAAAAATCGATATGAGGAATTTGATGGCAAGGATCCCGCAACATGGATATTACAGATGGAGCAATTTTTCGATCTCAATAATGTGCA
>APFE030140904.1:183680-226234 GCA_000404065.3 Pinus taeda | reverse complement strand
ATCTGTGGCATCAGTGTCCTCTTCCACTACCTCGCCAATTGTTCCAGGTGAAACCAAGATTAAATCAAATAAAGCTGAAGATAATCCTAGACTAAGAGATGAAGGGCTTCCAAAGAACTTAATTTCTAAAGGCAAGACTGTTACATCAGCTACAACGGCTTTGTCAGCAAGACAGTTGGTTTCAAATTATGCAATATGTCAAGGGATAGATAATTGCCAATCTATTCGTAATCCTCAATCTGAAGTGATTGGGCATGGCACATTAAATTCTAGTGGTGATGGAAGAGCTAGTTTGCCTTCTCCGGAAGTAAAACAAGGCTCCATAAGGTCAGGTTTAACTGTTACCACATCTAGTGACCTAGCCCTTGCAGGTACAAAATTTGGTTCAGAAGTAACACAGTCCAGATTACTTGAAATGGTCTCAAGAAATAGCACACTCATGCATGGGGCCTCATTAAAGCAGGCTGATGGTTCAAGGTCCATTGCCAGTCTTCAGGTAATGAAATCTGAAAATATGACAAATGACAGTGATGCGCGTGGTGTTGCCAGAAAAGCAAGTGATGCATCAAAACGCGGGTGTAGTTCTCCTGGTACAAATATTGCAGTCACCACAGTAAGCTCTTCTCTATGCAACTATCAAGCTGGATCGAGAGTTTTGCAGGGACATCAAGTCGCAAGTAGTCAAGAACATGCTAAGCAGGACTTAAATGGTTTAGCTAATTTACTGCATGGCAAGATGCTAGCATTACATCAAAGAGGTTCTAATCTGTCTGCAAATACCCCAGTGTTGGTGCATTCATCAGTTTCATCAGCAGGGCCATCTATAAAACGAGATGATGCCACAGTGCAGGCATGGATACAATCACAAAATGCACGCCTGGCAGATGCAGATGCTACTTCTAGAGTTAGGTTACAGGATGCACCGAATCCTCATATGGAGCAGCTAAGAAATCGATCAATTTCAACGTATCTCATCAGGTGGAAGTACTTACCAGCAGAAGATTCCACATGGGACGACAAGAATTTTATACAGAAGCATCAAGAACTACTCAAGCGCTGAGGACAACACTTTTTGAAGGAGAGGGGCATGTCAGGCCCCTATACTACTAGTGTAACCCCTTATTGTTATTAGTACAACCCCCTTATTATATTGATGTACCCATGTAGTGCCCATATTGTACTATTGTGCCCCATAGAAGCCCACTATTATTATTATTGTGCCCTTACATTATTATTGTTATGTCGGCTCTGGTTATGTTATGAGCCCTTAGACTCCTATATATAGAAAGGGGGTCTTTTCATTTGTATCATCCAAGAATTGTTCATTTATGTAATGTAAAGGAGGTTTCCCCCTCGAAGAGGCTGAATTCTAAGGCGTTGATCTATCTTTTCTATCTTTTCTTGAGCTGGTTTCATAACAGCAGCATATCACTTTGAAACCCTAGCAAACTTGGTCTTTAAATTTACACACCAATTTAGGGTTTTTTGCTTTTAATTTTCATGGCATATTTTTCATATTTCTTTTACATTCATCTTGCAAAAAACAAAATAGCCATGGAAAAGAGCTTACTTGTATCTTTCTTGAGCTAAGAGAGGTTTTTTGTGTGCTTGCTGGCAAGTTACAGGGCAAAAAAACCAATGCGTAGCGCGCCCTGCCCAACGTGTAGCGCCCCTTCAACGCGTAGTGCCCTTGTACAATTGCACTACAAAAACCTTCCTGACGTGTAGCACGCCCCCAATGCGTAGCGCGCTACCAAAACTACCCACTTTGCTCAAGAAATCATACAATCGTCTTTGCAAGGTTGCACTTAGCTTGTGAGAGGCAAATGAGTTGCAAATGAAGATTGATGTGCTTTTATAGGCTTCTTTTAAATTTACATTTGCCCAAAAACCCACTTTATAATGTTTTGAGTGTTGACACTTTTTGAATTTAATTGGCTCTGACTTTTGGTTTCTTTTCTTTGAAAAATTGGTTGAACTGATGGTTTCTTCTGAAAATTTTTACAGGGATAGCTTCTAAGGTGCTTTGGCAAAGGAGACCAAGGCTACACTTTGACATTTTGAAAATTTGAAAATTTGAGAATTTTTACAAAAAATGAGAAAATGACCTTTGTTTTTAAAAAACGGAGTTTTGAAAACAAGGTGGAAATTTAGCTTTACAATAGTGAGAATTGTTGAAATGATGCTTTATGAAGGACATCCCTCTAGCTTGCTGGTCCTTTATGACCTCTCAAGACAAAAATTGACTCAACCCTAGACCTAAGACCTGGGAATTTAAAACAAGACAAATGACTCTTTGAAAACTGTATTCACTCAAACAAACCTGAACCAGCAGTGCCAAACAAGAGGGGGGTAAAAGACACAAGCTCCTCCAGCAAAGTTATGGCATGCCTAACAGAGTGCAACATGATCACACTGATGGGACACCTAATTATGAAATGCAAAGAGCTTTGATCTCTGGTGGAGGGCTACTAGACTGACTCTAACAATATGAGTAATACTTCACCACATGAAGTCCAAAATGTTTCTGAAAACCTTTGTAGCTTAAAATAGTGTGGCACAATCATTTACGAGAGCTTTCATGAACTACTCATCCCACGTTTTGATAGGATCAAGCGATGTAGTGGGAGCATAAAGAACATGGTATCTACAATATTGAATAAAAAAATGTAGAATCTTGGAAAAAACGAGAGCCAGAGGATGCCCAGAGGATATACAGGCATGCCCAGAAGATATATGCCCAGAGGATGCTGGAGGTGCCAAAATCATCGATTATCCTCTTTATGATGATTGAAGTCAATGCCACCCTTGTCTCCACCCCAAATATTTCACCATTGCGGCTCTACAATTTCCCACAATAATGTTGCAAAAGCTTAGAACCAAGGCGATGCAGGCTCAAGAACACACAATACCTTGCTGATAGTTTCCTTTGTTCGTTGCCCTCCACAAAGCTAGATGATGGGTACTCAACATTATATATACTCTATTGCACCTACTTGGCGTGTCCAATCCATGTCTGAGTTGCTCTTCTTTTCCTGCAAATATTGTGAGCTCATACAAAGGGGATGGGGTGTTGTTCCTTTGACATGATAAGGGTCAATTAATCATGCCAGAGCATCTAAGATATTTGTTTTGGGGGTTTTGGTTTTGGTTTTTTTTATGGAGGACTGACATATAGACAAACTGTAAGAATGGTGTATTAACTCTTTTAGATAGTACTTATAGATAATCAAAGGCATGCTCTTTAACTTCACAAAATGATTTGAATTTATAAAGTGTGTAGAAAGAATTGTAAGGAGATATGATTAATTTAGATTTCAGATAGAACGATAAATTATCATAAGTGGAAAACCTTTGTCCAATGTTCAAAATTTAAACAAAATATGCTTATGATTACGTAATATGCTGACAATTCTATGATTTAGAGGGAGCCTTTCAGACAGATAGTCCAATATCTTGGTCTCTTTATGATAATAACTTTAGAAAGAAATTTTAAGAATAAATGTAACACATTTATTCTCACCTGATATCTCTGTACAATTTAAACACATGAAAGACTTATAGAAGAAAACAAAACTATCTGAGACCAAATTCAGAATCCTTTGCTTTATTATCAGTGATCTAGAAACAACTTGTACATTAATGATTTTACAAAATTTCTTATGAAAGGTACCACCTCTCATCACTCGTAGAAGAGAGTTATTCCTACAAGTTGAGTGTTAAGATAATATCTTAAAGAAATTTACAAAAATAGCTTAATACAAAATCAACAAAAATGAATTGATAATTGATATGTAACTATTTTTTTGTTGAACTATTGATGATTGTTCCTCAAAATTCTGAATGTTGTTGACCTGTTGATGATTGTTCCCCAAACTTCTGAATGTTGTTGACCTATTGATGATTGTTCCCCAAAATGTTGAATGTTGCTGATCTTTCTTTCAATCAAGTAAATCATTTAATTGTTCCCAACGTTTATTATCTGTGATAGATAACTTAGTTACCCTTTGATAAACCTCATCCATTTCTGTATATTTAGTAAAACTGGGTTTTTCTAAAAATATGTGTTTTATTTCATTAAGGATGAAAATGATATCCCAAAGGCCATTCAACACAATCCTTGGTGTTGTTGTAGCCTCTATATTTGAAACTGTAGTTGCACTGGTCTTGACCTCTGTAAACTTGTGGACATAGTCTTCAATAGGAATTAACTTATATGGAGGGAAAACCCTTGTTGGTCAAGGGTTCTAGCCTGCTGAAAAACGTTGGACTATGACATTAACATTGTTGCACTTTTCTTACAACTGAAGAATGAGATTTTTCTTTATAATAACTTTCTTCACTTCTAGTATGGTTGTTGTCCTTTCATCAATACCCAATTCTTGAAGCTTGTAGGTGTCTTTAGAATTCAAAAACTTGATTATATTAGTGGCTATTTATGGCTTGTCCTCAAGTTGATTTGAGATAGTTTCAATAGCTTCTTAAGATTTTTCTAACAAGTATTTTTGATCAAAAATTATTCTGATATAAGGCCAAATATCTTTGATTGATTCAATGATCTCTTCCCATATAATATCCTTTACTAAACCCAATGTATTTATGAGGTAAGAGTCTTTGACTTTTTTCTGCAATACCTCTATTTGACATCTTTCCTTCTACAACTCAACTACATGTGAGCTGTCTACAACTGCTTTCATGTGTTGTAGTGTCTTTAGTTGATCCTAAAATTTCTTGATTTCCTTTGTCTGAATACACAAGCTCTGAATAGCTTCAGCAAGCTGTTCAGCTCCTTCTATTGTACCTGTGGTTGTTGTTGTTCCTGAGGTAGAAACTGTAGTTATAGGGACTACTACAAGAGCAACTATATCCCTTGGGACATTGGCCTTTTTCATAGCTTCCTCTTTCTCTTTGATAAGTTTTTCCATTTGTTCCTCCATCTATTTTATTTGTAGATTTTTTTCCATGATGAGCTTCATCATGTCAGATTTCTGAGCCTTAATTTCTTCAATTTCTTTAGCCATTGGGTCCTCTGAAGCTGGAAATTTGAGTTTCTTCCTTAATGTTGAAACCTCAACATTTTTCTTCTTGAAAATTTCTTCTGCAAAATTTATATTGGAGTGATCATATCCCATCTTCAAGACCAGATCTTCCAAATATTTGATCTTCGTGCCTTTTGCCAAGGAAGAAACATTCTCAATCTTGAGTTGTGACCGTGTATTAGCCAAGGTGACCTGCAACTTTGACAGACTCATGGCAGTTCTAGTTAAAGTAGAAGAAATTATTTAGCCAATCTGTTTGTCCATCTCAATTTAGTCAATTGGATGTACAAATTTAACATTAAATTCAAAAGAGGTTTGCTTCTGGTAATGTGCAACAGTTTTGGGTTGTGGAATCTGAGATTATAAGAAAACCATTTGCATCTTACCCTTTTCAGAGTCAAAGACTAAAAGAAGTCTATCTTGAGAACTCGAAGAATGTTTCCAGAATTGAGTATAAGTTTTTAACTTTAATTCCTCATTCTTCTTCTTAATTTGACTGAAAACATGAAAAATATCATCTTCTTTATCCTTCTGACTGCCTTCACTAGTCTGAATCACCTATTTTTCATGAGATGTGGTGGAGTGAGTGGGAGACTGAGTAGACGGTCCACCAGACTATGTGAAAAGAGATGTCTCTCCAAGTCAATCAAATGTTGTTTTCTGTTACTCATTAGTTGCACTAACCTTCAAGGAGATCTTAGGCCTCTTCTTTCTGTCCACAATTTTAAAGCCTTTACTTGATGCTTCTTCTATAAGGGATGATTGTTCTTCCCTTCCTCGTTTCGATGTATTTTCTTTTGCAAGTGGAGCTTTTATATTTGAAGTAGAGACTTCCTGTTCTTCAACTTCTTAAAGGGTGTTTTCCTTCCATTATAACAGATTTTTGTATTGTTCAATCTCAGGCCTCGCAGTGTGATGATATGTAGTAAATTTATTTTCTAGTCTGAGTTTTGAAATCACTCCCATTTGGTCATAACAACAAGTAAATTTGAGGCCAAACTTCAGCTCTTTCAAGAGCCTATCTTATTCTTCTCCTATTTCTCTAGTGCTACAGATGAATGGACCAACCTGGGTTTCTAGCTTAAACTGTGATTTCTTCTTTGCAGCCACAAAATGCACTTCATCTGCATTGGGCCTCTGCCTAATATATTCTAATGAAAAAATTCTCATAGGGAGGTACTTAGGTAGCTTGTAAGGTGAAAGCTCATAGCCAAGGACTCTGATCTCTGAATAATTTTGCTAAAGATACCAATCTTCTATTGTGGCTTGATCAACTAGCTGCAAAAAATTTACAATTTCATCACTAATCCTTGGTTCTGGAGTACTTCTCATAAGGTTAATGGTTACATGAACAAACAATTCAATGAACTGTTTATATCAAAATTATTCTTTCTCCTTCGTTCCCAAAGAAGTCCAAAGATAATTGATTCTTGGTTCCCTTCTTCATCTAGCTTCTCCAAAGTGAATGGAAACTTGTCTCGCTGAAAATAGATAAAAAGATATACAAGTATTGATGCATACTTGAATACTTCTTCAGTATTGAACTGGACAAATTGTTCATGAATGGCCTCAGCTAGAAATTGACTAAAGTTAAAAAGGACAATGGGTTTAGAACCAAGAGAAAAGATAGACACGCAACCAATGATGGCTTCATCTACATAATGATCATAATAGTAACCAAGGAGATAAGAAAGAATGGTGGTAATTTTCTTGGATCTGTTTGGGAATATAGATGAATCATAGGGAGGGCTTCTTTTAGGTAGAGGGCTATCTACAACTAGGAAAAATTCTAGTGTTTGAGCTCTTTTAATGAAATCTAGCCTCTGATAGGCTCATGTTAGGCTTTGATGAGAAAAAGGAGTGGTTGGCACAATAGTTGGGGCCTGCAACATCTGGTCAATGGACTGAGCATTGATGGAGCACAAGATTTCTCCTGTAGGTGAGATAATGTGACAATTGTAACTATGTTGTGGACAGGAGTACCATTCTTTTAAATTATTGTGTTGGAGAATTGATAGCTCCCACCAATCCATCATTACCTTTATCTATAAGAAATTTTGATTCTTAGAATTTCTAAATTTCCCATGCAGTGACTCAATTAATTGAGCTAGTTCTCAAGGCTATTTATCAATACACATGCCAAAAAATTATAAAACATTACACCAACAAAATTTTAGCTCGTATTTTTAATTTTCCAATTTCATTAATATATACTCAACAAAAGATCCATAAATTAAAAAATACAAAAAACTTTCATATAAATAAATTAAAAAAAATACTTCCTTTCCTCTTATGAGGGAACTTACTCCATAGAGAGAGAACTAATACATGCAAATCCAGAACTAAGAACTCATTGACATTATTAGAATCAAATATAGAAACAAATGAATGATTACCCATAGCAATATCTTATTGATGTCTTCAATTGGAAACCTTAAGTTATTAATCTCATCTTTCACTTGTTGAAGCCTAATTTCTAGTCAATTAGAATGTCCATAGTGATGGAAATTCATTTCATCCCAAATATTCTTGATATTATACTCACAAAAAAAGGGGAGTATGTTCTAAATGCATTAAAAGTAGAATGTATCCACTAGAATAGAACAATAAAGACAAATGTGATGGTAACAAGATGGTGAGAACAATGGCATTGATAAAATAACTCAAGTGAAAGGATAGGAGCAAAAATAGAGCGGGCATTCCCTTACACCAACCAATTATTCTAGTTCCTCCATGTTTTAACTACAAGATTAAAAATAGATAAAACTACTTAGGTATATCACTATTGATTTGGACATGTAGGAAGATAAAAAATAATGTTTATTTTTCAAAGTTGATTGAGAAATAGTGAAGGAAATCTACTGCTCATTTAGTTTCTTTTGAACTATGAGTACTGAGGTTTATTATAATAGGTAGTACATATGTAGCCTTATTCAAATTAATGGGATTAAATAAATTAAGTTCATTGATATGTTTCTAGAAAAAATTATTGTTGTTTTTTATGATGAGATTGATAATAAGTTTATTTTAATTATAGCAGTCATAAGAATGAATGATGTTTACTATTTTTTTTGGTTATATATATATATATAACCATGGGTTTTCAAAACCTTAGCCCAAAAACCTTAAATTTACCTCAACATTTATAGCAATATTTTAATTTTATTTGAAATCATTTATTTCTTTTCATTTTCATTTTCTTTTAATTTGATGCAGTCAAAATGTTTCCATAACATAGTAGGGACATTGCAATATCTCTTCCATACTTGAGTTCTCTCCGCTCAATAATTATTCACATTCCTATCTACTATATTTTAGAATTTATATCTAAATTTAATTAATAAATATATAAAAACGTAATGTGTAATTTGACTAAGAGACAAAATGGTCATTGGTCATTTTGCAGGCTTTTTCCTAGTTAATTTTTTATTTACAAAAAAGCCTTGATCAAGTTGTAAAGATGAAGTGTTTCAAGGGTTTCGAGGGTATTTAGTCCATGTATGCATTCAAAATTGCATTTTAAACAACAAAATCACAATCTCCATATAAATTCCAAATTTGGTCAATAAAACCATTATCTAATATTGTTATAAATTATGTTATTTAACATAGATATCAAAATATCTATTTGTAATGAAAGTGAAATATTTTTAACATATTTTTATTTTTTATTTTTATTTTTACTATATTGAATAATAGCTAGTCTATCTTTTCTAATTTTTATGGGGTTTTCTAATTTGTTAGAATCTAGTAGAATCAAAACTCTAAATTACTAAATTACATATGACAATACCTATCGTATAACTATATTAGCGCCAACAAAAATTGAAAGAACTACATTAAAAGAACTAAGCAAATTTGTGTTATGAAAGTTTCCATACACTGATATAATACTACCTTAAATTACAAACAATTGTGAACAAAGTGCTCAAAAACCTTATTGTGTACGACAACAAAATGTTTGCACAAAACCTAAACCAAATTCATGTTCAAACCTAAACCATACACTGATTTACAGATCAATTTACATTCCAGACGGTGAAAAGCTCGCGCATCTCTTCAGCGGTTTTCCCAATAGTTTGACACAAAACGTCCAGAAGATTTCTGATACCGAGATAGTCGGCAGTGTTTGTAACTTCAAGCAGTGTGGCCCGATCATCTACAAAAGCTCTCTACGAAGTGATGCAGTGGGGGCATCAAGAAGATGGTATCTGCAATATTGAATAATGAGACTTAAAATATTGGCAGAAACAAGAGGCAGAGAAATGGTAATGTTGGTGCCCAAGTAGCCCATTATGATGCCTAGAGTCGATGCCACCTTCATCTCCACCACAAATATTACTCTTAGATGCGTGATTAGATTACTCTTAGTATCTAGTGAGTTTTTCTTAGGATCTCTATATAGAGGGGAATTGCTAAAATGGAAAGATGTGTTGATTCGTAAACGGTAAAAATACTATTAATAAATGGTGAGACTACTCGGGTGTAGGCTCGACATATGTGGGTGGTCTTTTGGTTTTTTTTTTAAATGTGGAAGTGGGTAATTGGTTTTCTTTACATGTAAATTGAAGGATGTTTAAAAGTACAAGTAAAATGAAATTAAATAGTAAAAGATTGTTTAGTGTAATTAATAGATGGAATAGTGTTATTTGTTTTTGTCAATTTTGTCTATGACTTAGAGATTTTTAGGAATTCTAGATTTTTGTGATCTATAATGATAATGAAGATTCTTCACATCATTATGATTTGGTCAACTACTTCAACCAAATCTTAATGATGTGATTAATCCGAAATACATCTTCACTATTTTTTTTGAGTGTTGAAACCATTGAAGTATTCAAAATTGCATTTAAACAATAAGAAATCACAATGCTCATAATTGTATTGCTTGGTTCCAACCAAAATAGTTATGAAGTTATTGTTCTATAAATTAGGCTACGCCATAAAATTAATTTAGTCTTCATGTCATATCTAGCTAACTTTGTTCTATAGGGAGATATAAACTTTATCATATGAAATGCCATGAGTTACTAAAAATTATGGGTAAATTGTAATCCTAACATTAATATATTGGGATTATCTTGACTACTTTACAACCAAGTCAATATTCACAAAACTCTAACATTTACTCCCTAAAGGTGATGATTCCTATAGATCATCTCCCGTATAACAAAGTTGAAATGGTTAATTAAAATAGATTAAATAAGTTCAATTATAATTTTTATAGGGAATGATGAATGATATAGGTAGACATAGATAGGCTTCATAATATGCAATACCATGAGAAAGTACCATGGGTTACCAAGTACAATGGGCCCATAAAATGAAATGGTAAACCCGTCATTAATTTTACCAAGGTTATCCTAACTACCTTATGACCAAGTTAAGTTTAATCCAACACTTTAAACGGTGACCGTTGAGTTCTCTTGGTCATCATTCTTATAAATTCACTTCCTTACAATCTTCACACAAAAAACTAAATACTACCAAAGTTATGTAAGTAAAAATGGTTAATGATCACCAGTAGGGTTGGAGCATAAATGCAAGCCTAGAAAAAATTCAAATATTAGGAGCCATTAGGGGAATTTTGAGGTCTAAAATGAGTCTCAAAAAAACAATGTACTATCAAAATCCACTTTATATGAACTAACTGGAATTCACAAAATGACATCATCCCCTATGGGTGATTTTGCATTGTTGAGTTAAAAGATAGAAGCCTAGAGTTATCCATGGTAATATTAATACTTTGTCCTTTCTTACTTTTATAATAAATTAATATTAATGTTCTCCCATTTTTTTCGAAAAGTAAAAGATTGTAGTTAGAAGATATTGATATATTCGATTTTCTGACTTTTCTCCTGTTTCTGAAAAAGAATGATAATACTTGAACCTATGCCAGTTATTTTAGATCCTAGAGATAATTAGAACTAGTGTGAGTTATTTCATTATAGATACACATAGAAAATGCATTCGAGGCATAGGGAGTGCATATCTTTTTTCTAGATTAGGTGTTTGAACGGTTGTTCATGTATTAGAGTGGTGTGCTAATTCGCATCAAAATTAGTTTTTTCCCCTTTGTAAGCTAAGAAGGAAAATAGTTTTGGTTTTTTTTTATATATTTATCGAGGGGCTATGTTATGTAGTTTTCATTGATTGAACTTGATGGTTGGTTGGAAGGCCCAACTAGCTGATGAATAATAGGGGTTGAAGGCTAAAAGATGGATTAGAGTACGGTGTATGTAGAGATTGGTCACATAGTCAAATGTTTTAATGGAGAAAATTGCTCATTGTTAAGAAAAAGACACTCAATAGTTAGGCATTCCTCCTCAGTGACTTATCTTCTCCACTGCCCTCTAAGTTTCCAAAAGATATTCACTCAATATTTTTAATAACAAGTAAATACCATCAATCTTGTAACAAAATACCAACTATAATATGAACAATATTATTATACTGCCTATGTTGTTTGAGAAATTTTGAGGGTTAGGGTATTTCCTTTTTAGCATTTGATGCATAGTATTGACCATCACCGTTGAGGTAGGGTAAGGATTTCCCATTTTTTATTTGTAGATTTTAATGTAATAGTTTATATATTTTTTATTTTTCAGTTCAAAATTGAATTCTTATTCCTATATTACTTGTTCTAATACTGATCTCAAATCAAAAAGTTCTATCCTTTCTTCATCAACCAAAGCAACAAATCTATAGTCTATCATTAAGTCTCCAAATTTCATTTAATATACATCAACAACTACTCATAGTGAGGATGGTGCTATTAGTGAGAAGGTTGGCATTTTAATTTGTTATAATAACTCAAGCCTACTACGGCCTTTACCCACTCAAGTAATTGAGAATTAAGTTTCACTTTTCTACAAGTTTTCTACTTCCATACTCCATTCATATAGTTCCTTAACTCTTAGAAATGCTAGACTAAGTTTCCCAAAACCCATCAACATGGATTCATGGAGGCAATGGGGAGTGTACAAAGAATCATAGAACTGGACATAAGAGCAAGGAACATAATGCCCTTATCAATAAAAAGAAGGGAACTACAAAATGCCCTTATCAATAAAAAGAAGGGAACCGTATGCACTCAATCAATAATGTTGCAAAAATAATTCCCCTACTCATTTCATTGACCAAGATATTGATGACACATTAGTCATGAACTTATTTCTTTCATGGATGGGATCTTCAGGTAAAACTAGATTTAGATTTGACAATAGAATTAACACAATACTACAACATGCTTTGATTTCCATGTCATATCATTCAAACTAATATAGAATATTATTTAAAACAGAAAGTTCTAAGCCTATCTCTTCTTATTTATTTTATTGATTTAGTTAATAGATTGAATTTAAACCTCTATTAGTGCATGAATATGTCTAAATTGTGATAATGAAAACAACATGCAACATTCATGAGCCATAAATATTTTCATTAAATTTTCCTCCTTCACCTATTACACAACAATAAAATTCACAAAAATGCTTCATCAAATTCACACCATTAGAATTTGTAGAGGATGCGCAACATCATGAGCCATACACAACTACTAATTCAACACATCCACTGATCTTCATAGCTCTATCACCCTTGTTGTGTTGTAGCTATATTCCTTAATGAATCTAAACCTATGGCACCTACTCTATCTATAATGTGGTGTTCTTTATGTATTTTAGCAAAATGAGTTATCGATTTTCATTTTTTTTAAATTCGTCTTCATCTAATTGGAATTTTGGCATTGATGTACCTTTTAGTAGTAACAATTAATAGCTATGACACTAGGTGAGATTTTGTCTTATTTTATCACACATTAAATTCAATTTGGATAGAATTTTAAAATTGTTAAGGTCATAAATAGAGAAAATCATTTGTTCAAACCAACATAGCGTTATATTGAAATCAATATTTGCAAATTTGCAACTATGAAAAGCCATTTTAGCATATTGGAATCTATCGTTGAAGCCAATTGTTACTAAGGTAAACCTTATATGGATCTAATTTTTCAAAATCGGTTTTGTTAACACTATATGTATGGTTATTATTGTCACCGAGACAACGTTAGTTAGATCACAACATACAACTTGACACGTTATCCTGCGTTTTTTTATTTGGAATAAAAAACTTCTCAATAAAAAATATCCCTAAATATCAAGCTTCAATAGTTTAGTTAATTTGATCGGTTTTCATTGCTTGCTTCAAATAAATCCATCAAAAAATGGGACTTATTATGACATGTAGTAATTTGAATTCTTAGATGTGTTATAAGAATTTTCTCTTTTTCAAGTGAGAGTTTATGTCTAGTTATTCTCTTTTAGGAGCAAACCTTTTTCATAGAATCCATTTCAATATTTATAGGCACACCCATTTAGGAATCCTAGTTTAGATATAAAAATTTTAGCCAATGATTAATGTGTCTTCAATTTTATGTTTTTGTTCTCATTTGTTATCACTATAATCATATTATTGTTCCTTGAGTATTTGTGTCAATGATTTCCTATTAAATCTAAATTATCATAACGAAGGAGAATGTTGATTCTCTAAATCTATTGTGTAACTCCATAAGCTCAAATGGAGAATGTCTCGTCAATGTGCTCGACGAGACAATTCCAACAATGCGAAAATCTGAGTTTGGATGAAGAAGTTAAGGCCAGTCAAAGTTTCAAAGCAAAATAGGGAAAAAATCAAAATGTCAAAGTAAAATAGTCAAAGTCAATAGCTAACCCAGGGTGATGTCAGTAGGACATGTGTCATCCCGAGAATGCACCATATGTCCAGGATGATGTTAGTAGAGGTTGATGACGTGTCATAATTTGATGGTTGAAATGGGCCAATCCGGTGTTGACATGTGGCAGCTCGGATTTGCCCAATATTAGCATGCAAATCCTAAAATTTGGGGGTTAGGGAGGATCGAACTCCTAACCTCCCAGAATACTAATATTTTGTCGGATTTGCTCACTAGATGAGCTATTATGCCACTTGGTTAACGGAGGTATTGTATTTATTAAGGTAAGGTTGGAGCCACTGGAAAAGGGTTAGATGGTTAGTATCAACCCCATGACGTCAATCCCTTAGCATTTAATGTATTCCATAACCGTCGAATTACACCATAGCTGAAACCATATTATATTGTATCTCAACCATATCAAATGAACCATATAAATCGCAACAACCAAACCATATTATATCATATCTCAAATCAAATATATGTGATATATTCAAACCATGTAAAAGGTCGAAAGAGTTGGGCAGGGGTTTCGACCCGCTGACCTCCCAAACTACATATACCACACCTTAACACAATTGCGCTAACCAATATACCTAGCGGGTGGAAATTGGTATTCCATCTGCTAAACATATCCATATTCTTATGTAGGTGCCAAACCAAACCAAAACCACCAGTACGCATTCCAAGGCGAGTTTTTGTTTTAGAGTTGGTTTTTCATCCACATAGGTGGTTTTGCTATAGGCACAGGTGGTTTTTGACTTTCTATGGGGTCTGGAGGTCACTGTGGCCAAATATGGTCAAGTTTATACTCATTTGACTCAAAATTTCGAGTTGGACACAGTGGTGAGATCCACTTTCTCATCTGAGAATTTGTTTTTGATCTCATGCCTATAACAACATTTTGAAGACAAAATAAAGAGGTCAACACTAGAAGCGAAAGGACCAGGAGATGTAACCAGGAAGTCTGGTGAACTCCTTTATTAAATTATGTTGCGTTGATGTGTTTCAATGTGTTTACAAATTGTTTAATTGTTTATGTTATTCGCAATCTTTTTGATCCATTGCATTAAGTAACATAAGTGAATTCACACATAGTCTATAATACCTTTTTCATTAATGGATCAAGTGGTATCAGAGCAGTTGGTTTTTAAGGTTTGACAAGTTTGTGTGAAGATTTGAATGCTTACTAGGTTGAGGCTCAAACAAGGCGAAGGAGAGCTTGTTGAGGCGAATCCAAAGATTAGAAGGGTCTTTTCACAAAGAAGGATGACAAACGAAACTCCACTTGAGTCAGAAGCCCAATTCTTGGATAGTTTCATGATGATATGTGCCATGGTGGAAGAGATGTATCATGAGTTTAAAAAGGGTAAAGGTGAGGGCACTTCATCACCTAAAACAAACAAAGGAGTGGAGGAACCTTTTCTTTTTACACCTCCAGATAAAGAAGATAAAGGAAATGGAGAAAATCCTCCTCCATCTCCTCCACCATCACCATCATCGTCATCATCATCATCTTCTTCTCATAAAACTAGT
This sequence comes from Pinus taeda, assembly GCA_000404065.3. Classification (NCBI taxonomy): domain Eukaryota; kingdom Viridiplantae; phylum Streptophyta; class Pinopsida; order Pinales; family Pinaceae; genus Pinus; species Pinus taeda. The sequence goes on along the minus strand of APFE030140904.1, from coordinate 210,928 downwards.
TCTTCTAAGAAGAAGAAAAAGAAAGCCTCTTTGATCAAATTAGATGTAAAATTTGATTTTCCAATTTATGATGGGGAACTTAATGCTGAAAATATTGATAATTGGATAAGGAAAATTGATGTATATTGCAGGGCACAGAAAGTTGATTCAGAAAGAAAGAAGATCCAGCTTGCTAGCCTTCAACTTGGAGGAACCACACTTATATGGTGGGAAGGCAAGACACAAGCAGATCTCCAAAAGCATGGTAAAATCAGGTCAACTTGGAATGAATTTGTTTTTACTATTAAAAAAAAAACTATCCACTGGCTTATATGCAACAAGCAATGATGAGTTGGCAAACACTACGTCAATTAAAAGGTAAAAGTGTTTAAAGTTATACTCAGGAATTCGATAAGAGAGCCTTAACATTAGGCATTTCATTGGACTCACCAAAAACATTATTGAAATACATAGGTGGTCTTCATAGTTATTTGAGGCATACCATACTTATGTTTAATCCAACTAGCTTAGAAGATGCATCAGTTCAAGCAACTTATCTAGAAGCTAGAGGTAAAAATGTAACCCCAGATGTTGGGAAATCATCCAAACCTATTGAAATCAAGAATAAAGGCAAGAAGGAACTTAAGTGGAAGGAGAAGAAAAAAACGTAGTGAAGAAAGATAAACCTTCATGCACTCATTGTAAGAAGGAAGGACACGATGAGGCACACTGTTGGTCATTGTATCCAGAATTGAAGCCTAAGAAGTTTGGAGGTAAAGAGAGAAATAATGTTGCTACTATTCAAAAGGACTTGGGATCAGATTCAGGTGATGAGACAACAGTTACAGCTCCAGGTATAAAAGGTAAAGATTCTAAAACATCTACGAGTACTTCTTCAAATTCTGTTGATAATGATAATGATGAGAGGAAAAGAAATGAGCTATTTCACATAAGAGTCATTTCCAAGCATACTAAAATTGATACTTTATTTGATAGTGGGTCACAAGTTAATTTGATTTCTGAAGCAATTGTAAAGAAGTTGGGTGTAGAAACAAAACCTCATAAAAATCCATATCCATTAGGTTGGGCGTGTGATAAAACTAATCTACAAGTTACGAAACAATGTAAACTTTGTTTTTCTATTGAGTCAAAGTTTGTAGATGAGTTTGATTTAGACATAGTCCCATTGGACATATGTGGAATTGTGTTAGGAAGTCCATACTTGTACAATAGAAATGCTATCTTCTACTGAACTAAAAATAAGTATCAAATCACTAAGGATGGAATTGATATTGTAAGGGCTCATAGACTCAAAGATAACTTCTCTCTCATAAATTTTGGATGGATGAAAAGAATTGTAAATTCAAGTAAACAATTTTACTTATGATTGTAAAAGAAAAGGATATTGATCAATTTGATGCATTCCAAGGTTGTCATCCTAAACAGAAAGTAGATCTAGTTAAAGTTGTTTCTCATTATGATATTTTGTTTCAAGAGCCTAAAGGGCTTCCACCCAAGCAAGAGATAGAACATGAGATTTATTTACAGCAAGATGCTCCATTACCTAACATTGGAATGTACAGGTTATCCACTCTAGAAAATGTTGAAATAAGGAAGGAGGTACAAGAGTTGCTTGAACAAGGGTTTATCTGACCAAGCACATCACCGTGCAGATCACCTATTGTGTTAGTGTGAGAGAAAGATGGTTCGTGGAGAATGTGCATTGATTTTAGAGCATTAAATAAAATCACAATAAATAATTGCTATCCTCTTCCTTGTATTGAAGATTTGTTAGATTAGTTAAAAGATGCAATTTACTTCTCTAAATTGGAATTGCGAAGTGGCTACCATTACATTAGAGTTGCAAAATAGGATGTGTGGAAGATTGCTTTCAAAATGAAGAAAGGACTCTATGAATGGATGGTTATGCCTTTCGGCTTAACTAATGCTCCAACCACATTCATGTGAGTCATGAATGATGTATTTAGGCCATTCATTGATGATTTTGTAATATTTTATTTAGATGATATTCATGTTTTCAATAGAACATGGGATGAACATGTTAAGCATGTAAAGTAGATTTTAGATGTTTTAAAAAGAGAATATCTCTATGTAAAACTGTCAAATGTGAATTTGGCGGAACAACTTTAAATTATTTGGGTTATATTGTAGGGGGTGGTGAATTGAAGATAGATCCCTCTAAGGCAGAAGTCATTGTAAATTGGCCTGAGCCCAATACTGCTACAGAAGTTAGAAGTTTCTTAGGGGAAGTGCAATATTAGAGAAAGTTTATTGCTAACTTTTATTTGATTACAACTCCTTTACATGCTTTGAAAAGTGTGAAACAGGTGTTTCAGTGGGGAGGCAAACACCAAAAAGCCTTTGACACATTGAAAGAAAGGATTTGTACAATGCCAGTACTAGCACTACGAGATCTTCAGCATCCATTTGAGATCGAGAAAAATGCAATTGAATATGCCATGGGGACAATGTTGATGTAGCACTGAAAGCCTATATGCTTTCATTCTGAGACATTCACATCAGCAGTAGTTAACTATCCTACATATGATAAGGAATTATATGCATTAGTTCAGAGTGTTAAAAAGTGGAAACGTTACATAATGGGTAAAGAAACAATCATACACATAGATCATCAACCACTTCGATATTTACACTCACAAACTAAATTACAACAATCACGAAATTACAGGGGGATGGATTTTCTACAACAATTTCATCTTGTTATCAAATATAAGAAAGGCATACATAATAAGGTTGCAGATATGTTATCAAGACCAATTATAAATGCATCCACAATACTTAAGCATAATTAAATAATTCATGAAAGTTGTATAGAAAAATATGCTAAATACACAGATTTTAAGGATGTATATGCAATTTTAAGTCATGGAAAGCAGGTAGAAGAAATGGATTATTACATAAAGGACAAACTCTTATATCATTTGGGAAAGTTATGAATTCCACAAATTGAAAGAGTTAACATAATTTGAGAAGCACATACTTCTCACATATCAGGTCATTTTGGAGTAAGTAAAACAGTTGCACAATTACAAAGATTATGCTATTGGCCATGAATGAATGAGACAGTTTCTAGATATATTAAAGGATGTACTATGTGTGCTACAAGAAAGCCAAGTAATAGAAAATTAGGCTTGTACACTCCATTGTCAATTCCTTCTCGTCCTTGGGAAAGTGTTTCCATGGATTTTGTTGGGGGTTTACCAAAGTCTAGAAAGGGTCATGATTATTTGTATGTAGTTGTGGATAGGTTCAGTAAGATGTGTACTTTGAAACAATTTAATAAACAGATCACAATTGAACAAATTGCAAAGTTGTTCTTTGAAAATGTATGGGTTCATTTTGGGTTACCCACTTCTATTGTATCAAATCGAGATTCTCAATTTGTTGAGAAATTTTGGTCAAGTCTATGGGAATTAATGGACACAAAGTTAAAGAAGAGCACGACATTTCATCCACAAACAGATGGTGAGACAAAAGTGGTCAATAGGACAGTGATACAGTTCCTTCGAGGATATTGTAGCAAGCATCCCAAACTTTGGGATGAGCATTTCTATTATGTGCAACATGCTTACAACCATGCAAAACATTCTTCTACTCAAAGATCTCCTTTTGAGACTTGTTTTAGTTTTACACCAAAGTCTCCCTTGGATTTTGTCTTTGGTAAAGACATAGCAGTTGATGGACACAGTGATGTGGACAAAGCAACCAGGTTCATTGAACAAATCTAGAAAATTCACCAGGCAGTACAGGAACAACTAGAAAGAAGCCAAGCAAAGTATAAGGCACGACATGACAAGCATCGAGTTGAGCATAGTTTTCAAGTTGGTGATCGAGTCTGGTTGTACATCAACAAAGAAAGAGTGCAAGGGGAAGGTAAAAAGTTGAAACCAATTAGATATGGTCCTTTCAAATACTTCATAAAATTGCTTAAAATGATTTCTTCCTAGTCTAACAGCTTATATGCAGATCTATTCCATCGTAAATGTTGAAAACTTGCAATTGTATGAACCTTCATTGATTGAAGATCCTGAGGAGCTAGGTTAGCTTCCTTCCATCAAAGATATTTTTCCCGAGTATCTCAATGAGCTACAAGAGGACACAGTTCTTGACAGGAGGATAAGGGCTTCGTGATAGGGAAATGTTGACTATCTTCGAGTTGGATTCAAAGGTACAAATCCAAGTAACGCATGATGGATAGAGATCGGAAAAGTGAGGGAACTTTATCCTCACTTACTCAACAACTAAAACCAACTTTTGGTGGTCCAAAAGCTTCTAGTGGGGAGGAATGATCCAAAATGGATTCAGTTTTTCCTTTGGAACAAAGTCTTCAAATTCAATTGAAAGTGGGATCAAGTCAAATTGCTCGACGAGATCTTTCCAACGGTGTGAACGACACAAAAATATGAGTTTAGATGAAGAATTTATGGCCTGTCAAAGTTTCAAGGAAAACTAGGGCACAAAGTCAAAAAGTCAAAATCAAACAGTCAAAGTCAACAATCAACCCAAGGTGATGTCACGAGGACACGTGTTGTCCTGGGAATGCACCATATTTCTAGGATGATGTCAGCAGAGGTTGATGACGTGTCATAATTTGATTGGTTGAAACAAGCCAATCTGTTGCTGACACGTGGCAACTAGGATTTTCCCAGTACTGGTATGCAAATCCCAAAATTTGGGGGTCAGGGAGGATTGAACCCCTGACCTCCCATAATACTTATATTTCACCGGGTTCTACTCACCAGATGAGCTATTACGCCGCTTGGTTAATGGAGGTATGGATAATATATTTATTAAGGTAAGGTTGGAGCTGCCGGAAAAGCGCCAGATGGTCAAGGTCAACCCCATGACCGTCGATCCCTTAGCATTTAATGTATGTCATAACCGCCAGATTACACCATAGCTAAAACCATATTATATCGTATCTAAAATCAAATATATGTGATATATTCAAACCATGTAAAAGGCCGGAAGATTTGGGCAGGTGTTTCGAGTCGCCGACCTCCCAAACTACATATACCATGCCTTAACATAATTGTGCTAACCAATATACTAAGCAATGGAACTTGGTATTCCATCTGCCAAACATTTCCATATTCGTATGCAGGTGTTGAACTAGGCCAAAACCACCAGTGCGAATTCAAGGTGGGTTTTGGTTGCAGAGGTGGTTTTTCATCCACAAAGGCAGTTTTGTGCAACAAAAAGGTGGTTTTACTACAAGCAGAGGTGGTTTTCGACTTTACAGGGGGTCTAGAGGTCACTATGGCCAAATATGGTCGAAATTTCAAGCTAGACACATTGGTGATGTCCATTTTCTCATCTAAGACTCTACCTTGAACTCATGCCTGTAACAGCATTTGAAGACAAAATAAAGAGGTCAACACTAGAAGCGAAAGGACCAAGAGACATAGCCTGGAAGTCTTGTGAACTCCTTTATTAAATTATGTTGTGTTGATGTGTTTGAATGTGTTTTCAAATTGTTTAATTGTTTATGTTATTCACAATCTTTTCGATCCATTGCATTAAGTAACATAAGTGAATTCACACATAGTCTATAATACCTTTTTCATTAATGGATCAATCAATGACTTTCATTAATTCATAAAACAATTACATCAGTTTAACATGTTTGTAAAAAAATGTTGTAGCTTCACTCCGACAAGATTTGTTGGCGAGAAAAAATAGGAAAAAATTATGGATAACAACAAAACAAATCTACGAGTCTACATATCAAAAGTCCATAAGGCCCAAAACTGAGAAAAAAATAGAAAATAATGATTCCTCTTCATCATTCCTAAGCATTGTTTGGTTTTGGATTTGCATTGTGACGCTCATATTGGCGGTGGAAATCATCATGCACATGAGACTCCATATGTGACACACGTCCCTCAAAGTTATCCATTTTGTACTAAAGGTGTTTCTAGCCTCTTTGAAGGGACTCCTTGACATCCATGATATGAAATTGGTTATGATGGATGTCATTGGAGAAACTAATCACCTCAGTGCAGCCATCGTGCCCTTGTTGAGCTTGTTGCTTAACACCTACCTGTATAAACTAAATTTGAGCTTATAGTGAGTCGAAAGGTGGCGGTAGATATACATTCCTAGAAGAATCTCTAGATGGTTGGTCAATGTCCCCTATATTCGTTGAAGGGTTTGCAGGAGGGTGATTACCTTAGCTACCTTGCCAACCCTCATGGCATGTATGACCCCATTGATGCAACATAACAATGATAACCCTGACACTTAACACTCTAATCATACATTAACCAGAACCCATAGACCTAATCACTCACTTACAAAACTAGAGGATTGTCTTATGAGGTCAAGGAGGGTCACCACACTTAGAACTACTATGAAAAGATAGAGAATTAGAGGTGGGAAACCTAGTGCCCTAGAGACAGCAAACATGAGAGAGTCTAGCACACACAGGAACGAAAGAAACTACCTATATGGGAGCACTACCAATCAAACCATATTTTGAGGCAATTAACAAATGAAATAAGGCCCAACCTTGAGCCACTAGAACCAATTCAAGTCGCCCACATACCCACATTAGATATCAATGGGCACCTCTTGACGAACCTAATCAAGAACTACAACAAAGCCTTCTCGCATTGGTGAGGAACATTGACCTCCTCAGGGATGGAATTCCCCACCACTCTAGTTCCAAACTAAAGAGAAAAAAAGAGACAACCTCGTAGGAATTGCTAAGCAAAAAACTAGGAAAAAATGTTGTTGCATACAAATCAACATATAACATAAAGAAAGACCCCAAACCTTTCCCACAAGGGCTACACTCAGAGAATTAGGCCACTGAGGTCTCCACTTAACCTTCATAGTGCAAAAAAAAGATAATTTGACATAGATGAGTTTCAAAGAATTGTAAATTACCTACAATTGTTAGCCCCTTGATATATCATCTTGGAGTAGACACGGAGGAGGACTCAAGTCCCAAATGATGGGTTTTTCATCGACTGCTACCCAGGAAACTTTAGAAGTTGCACTCTTTAGTACACAAAATCCACCCCCTCTAATTGTTAGTCTGCAGGGAACTCTTAATCAGCACCCTACAAAACACACACTAATATAACCTCCAATAGACCTTCTACTCATCTCACAATTGCAAGCAATTTCCAAGACCATTGAAATCTAGAGCCAAATAAGCATCGAACCATTGATAATGTTTGGGTGCATAACCCAAGGCCCTATTAATTCACTACATCTCATCATCCTTCCATTGCGTGGGATGGGCATTAACATCCTCAACTTGCACAAATATGAATTCATTCATCACCCTTAGCAAGGAGTACGATTTGAGTTTTTAACTATTTGCACTATAAACATTTTTGTCACCCATATGCAATTTTTATTCTGAAGTGAATAGTTTTGTATCCAACATAATAAACATATTACTATGGAAGTCTATTAAATCTTTAAAAACGAGTAAAAGGTAAGGTTAAGGGTTTTAATCATCCTCTAGTAAGTGTTTCTCCTCGTGAATTTCATAAATTGAATGTTAAATATAAGGTTTTATTCAACATATAGTAAGAGTTTTTAATGGATTCAACACATTTCTAGGGTGTATTCATATGCTAAAATTGATGAAATTTCTATTCTTTACTAATTTATGTTACATGTTATTAACACTATTTGCATAGTTTTTTAGTTGTAACTATGAGTGTTTATGGATGTTTGGGCTCTTAATGCTTCCTTTTTTTAGCATATTTCAACAATCCAAGCATATTATTACTTTCCATTACATATTTCCATAGTTTATGATCTGTTTATCTTTTATCATACTAAAGTTCAACAAATATTGTTGAATTTCAAGGTATCAATAGTCGAAAGAAAAGGCATGCAATAAAGGTTTTCAAATCTAAATTTCCTTATTCCAATGTTATTTCCATTTTTTTGCAATGATCAAAATAATAGCACACATATCAATTATTTTCCCATAAAATCATATATATATATATATATATATATATATTATATATATATATATATTATATATATATATATATATATATATTACTCTCATTACTTCATTTGTGTGGGATAGATTTCAATTGCTCAACGACGTCCCAAGAGTGAGTTCAAATCAATTCCGTTGTATAGAAAAATTGATGATGAAGGAAAGTGGGTATCACTATCATTGTTTATTAGTTCATTGGTAACAATGAAACCACCAACAATTGGAATCCATGTAGTAAATAGGAAGCATTTACAGGACATGAACATCCATTGGAAGGGTTTGGTGAAAGGATTTAGGATGGATAAGGGATGAAAAAGGGTGGAAAATGTTCAAGTGTCACATGTCTATGACTATAAAGAGATGTCAAAAGAGAAATATTTTATTCAATCAAATTTTCCTAAAACCGATAGAAATTTTGAGTTTCCATAACCAATATGGATATCATAGTTTGCTAACTTCAATTTTTATTTAAATCTTCTTGTATTTCAACTTCTTTTTAGTTTTCCTCTATTGAATTATTAATATTACATTTATCCTATGTTTATGCATATCAAATTGGATGGAATGAGAACCAATTGAATGTATAACACTCGTTTTCCAAGTTGTTCATGTAAAAATAGGATAACTGCTATTTGGAGTTAAGGATCCTACATGTTTAGAAAATGAAGGTGTATTCTTTTACAAATATGAATACATTCTTCTAAAAAATATGAGATCTGATGGCTATCTCAAAGAAATCACTTTACCATCACTTAGCTTATTGGAATGGCCAAATGTAGATGATTCTCCTCTAATTTCATTTCATTACAAGTTATTTTTAAAAATACATATTTGAATGAAAGGAAAAGGTGGCATTCATGTGCATAGTGGAATTTTCATGCCATTCTCTATGTTAGTTCATATTTTTTCTTTGGATGCATTAATTATGAAAATAAGTAAAATGTATGCTACTTCAAATCCTTCTAATGAGTTATTTGCAATTTTTTTTTCACTCGGTGGGATAGAAGAGTATATGACCAAAGTGGAAAATAAATAGAGTGTAGGCTAAATCATGGAACTTTTTCTTTTGACTAAGTTGCTTCAATATTCTTTTTTTTTTTAATTGTACTATGTTTCTTCATTTCTAGGGGTTAGAAGAGGCAAGCAAGGATTTTCTTATGATTGTAATAAATATATAATGTTACGAATTATTTTCATTTGATTCTTTCAAGTATTGGATTTCAAGGAAAATGCTATATATCTCATTTAAATTCCGTAGGTGGAGACATGTTTGACATGTGGGCAAATGGTTTTGTATTCCAAAGGAACAAGATGATGATGATGGAACACATTATCCAATAGTTTCACTTGATGTTATGAAAAATGGTGAATTCCTTAGACCATTATCAATGGAGGAGAATTGGACACTATTTGAAATTTGAGATTAGTTGGGGATACAAGAAGATTTTGATCATTTTGTATTTTTACACAATGGTAAAATAGTATTGTCATTTTAATTTATTTGTAACTTGGGTGAACTTGGGTGTCACTTTTAGAAGTTCTTCAACTTTTGGCAAGCCAAAGCAAATTTTCTATTAAGAATTTCAATTTACAATTTAAAAAAAAAAAAAAAAAACTTCAGAGACATTTTATTAGCTTTCTATTACTTATTTTTTGGAAAACAGTTAGTCACATTTGATATGTCAACATAGAAATTGTTTGACTGCGTGTTATTTAAAAATAAAAGGATTCATAACACGTGATGTTTTAGAGCACTAGTGTATTCTTTGTTAACTTGGCATTTAAAAAAAAATTGTGTTGCAACAATCTAGACAGACTCTACTTCGTTATCGTTATATTTACGAAACCATTTGATGCACATCATAATTACTAGAAATCTTTTGAATTGAACCAATATGAAAAAACTACATATTTTGAAGATGTTTAGCTAAGCATCAAATTTCTCAACATGTTAGTTATAAACTAAGAAACTAAAAAATACCCATTACAAAAGGCCAACCAATGTAATGAATAATTTCTTCATATTTTTTTATAGTGTATTTTGGAAGATACAATTTTTTTTTGTTTCACTGAGTCATAATGACCTTTAGAAATCTTTTGTACATATTTTTTTACAAAATTAATTAAAAATAGAAAATTTCTATGAAATTCCATAAAATTTATATCTACTAAAAGTAGATTCAACTCTGCAAATGATAATATTACTTCTAACAATAAATTCATCAAATTTGATGGAGTTTAAGCATTCTAATGTTGGAAAAAGGTGACCAAAACCTAGTCGTTACAGAGTTGCGGGTTAAAATAGTTCGGCTGAACTAAAACCACATTTGGCTGAACTTGTGTTTGTCATCAATGTCAATTAAAATGAACTTTAAAATAATTCAATCGAATTACTTTAAAATTTTGGTTGAATTATTTTTTAAAGTTCGGTTGAAAATGTGTCGATATTTTCCATTGGCCGCAAAAATGAAAGAATGTAACCCTCCGAAAAAAAAGCTTCACCTGAATGATATATGTCAATGGATCCGAAACATTATTTTCACACTCTTTCCTCATTTGGAGTGAAATTTTAAGCTAACTCTTCTCGGTTGAATGTTTTGGAGGAAATCTTTTGGACTTAATTTTTAAACTAAGTGTTTTGCCTAAATTTTTTAAGTGAGATTTTTTAGCTTAGTTTTTAAAGTAAACCTTTTGGGCTGAATTTTTAAAGTGAGATTTTTTAGCTTAATTTTTAAAGTAAGTCTTTTGGCCAGAATTTTTAAAGTGAGATTTTTTAACTTAATTTTTAAATTAAGTCTTTTGGGCTTAATTTTTAAAGTGACTTTTTTCGAAAGTAAATATTTTTGGTTGAATTTTTAAAGTGATTTTTTTTAAACTAAGTCTTTTGTGCTGAATTTTTAAAGTGAGTTTTTGGTCTAAATTTTTAAAGTGAATTTATTTTGCAAGATTTTGAAATTGAATTTTTTGGGTTGGATTTTAAAAATCTATATAGATTGAACTATCATGGGAAATTAAAGAAAATGGAAGAGAATATGATTGAACAAGAGAAATTGAGGCTCGTAGAGAATACGGGAGAAACTATTACAAAAGAAAGAAGGAAAAGTGCACAAATATTGAAAGGCCAAATAAATATGAACTAGAAATTGAAGAAAGTACGTAAATGTAAATATTATAAATGATATTTAAAATTTAACTTGTGTATTGTGAAATCTAATTTTTATTTGATGAACTAATTTGAAAAATATTTTTGCAATGTAAACAAAGAGAGATATTCTTCATGACATTGATGATGAGATTGAAAATGTTGAAAGACAAAGTGAAAAAGATAATGAACCAATGATGATGATGTTGTTGAAGATGTTGAAAGAGATTCAAGCAAAGAAATTGAATCACCATATATATATATATATATATAATATATATATATATATATATATTATATATATATATATATTATAATCATGTGTTTTATTGAAATTATACATATTTATTAATTTCAATTTCATTCAAAATTCATTTTTCAATTTTATTATTTAATAAATATTTATACCCATTTACATATAATTTTCATATGTATAAATGAAGGCAATGTCGATGATGAGATGTTAGAGAATGTTGACACTCACATATATGGAGATAAAAAAGTTGACCATGTTATATGGTATCGTTTTAAGGTCATTATTGAGAAGTTCTTTCATTCTCAATAATTTCTTTCATAAATGAATGGTTATTTACAAACAAAAAAATCACATACATTGCATTCAAAATAAGCACAGTCAAGATTTGGAAGATCATGAGGATCTTGTCCAATTTCCTTCTCATCACTTTCATTCTCTTTTAACAAAGCCAATCATTGACAGGAGCATTGGAATTCAAAAGGTAACACAGTGTATCTCTAGGCTTGTCTTAGCAAAGCAAAATTCCATTTTACATAATAAAAAATTCCTTCCAAGTAATGGAAGAGTTTGTTATGAGTATGCCCAGAGATAAAGTCCCAACCCTGAATTGTTTTACAATTGATTTCTTTCAATCTTGTTGGGATATTCTTGAGAGGGATGTTTGCAAAGTTCTTGAAGACTTTCACTACTCTACTTTGTTGTTGTTTGCATTTCATGCTCCCTTATGTCAAAATCCCCAAGGGCCTCTTCCAACTTTTTTTTGAGTGACTACCTTATGCAATTTCATCTATAAATTAATTTTGAAAACCATTGCCAACATAATCAAGCCTCTTCTTCCTTCTCTATTACCCCTCAGTAGACATGTTACATAGAAGGAAAGAAAATTGTTGAAAAAATCATCTTAGCTTAGGAGCACATCCATTCTCTTTGTACATCCAAGATACTTGGGATGATTTTTAAAACTTGACATGTCAAAAACTTTTAATAAACTAAGTTGTAAATCCATCTATCACACCCTCATGGTTTATAGATTTCATGAAAAAGTGGATATTTTGGGTGATGGCCTCATTTCCAAAGCTTTCTTCTCAAGTTTGGTTAATGGTTCTCCATCTCCCACTTTCACCCCTTCCTAGGGCTTAAAGAAAGGAGACTCCATTTCTCCTTATATCTTCTTATTGGTAACTGGAGGCATAAGCCACTCGATCTGAAACATTATAGCCCATAAGCACCTTAAAAGTCTCTCCCTTGGCTCTTATCAGCAATGCTCTACCCACCAACAATTTGTAGATGATACCTTTCTCATGGGTTTCCCTTCCATTGAAGAGGCTTTGGAATTCAAAAAAATATTGGATGCTTTCACAGGGGCTTCTAGAAATGATATCAATAAAATATATTCTCATATATTATTCTTCAATACCCCTCAAGTAGTCCAAGTCCACATTTTTTATCTTCTTGGCTTCAAAAATATCTCTCTTTCATCCAAATACTTAGGGCCCCCTTGATAAACAATCTCCTTTACCAATTAGCATGGGAAGATTTATTACTTATAATCGAAGAACAATTCTCAAACTAGACCTTCAGAGCTTTGAGCCTTGTTGGATACTTCACCCTCCTAAAATATGTGTTACAATCCATGCCCATCTACCTTCTTTCTACCCTTGCAGCTCCAAAATACATTCTAAATAAACTTTGGAGCCTTCAACGTTTCTTTCTTTTTGGTGTGGGCCAAGTTAGAATAGAAATGGGCCTTAGTGGCCTACTATAAGATATACCTTCCCAAATTTGTAAGACGTTTAAGATTGAGACACCCATGGGTTCTAAGTAAAGCATTGCATGCTCAAACATGGTGTATATGGCTCAAAAACCCCTCATCTTTGTCATGTCAAATGTGGACTAAAAAATACACTAGGAGCATCCACTCTTCTTAGTTAGTTAGAACGTTAGAAGGCATTCACATATCCCACATATGGAATGCAACTTCGCAAAATAAATCTTTGATTCAAGAGCATTGTTTCTAGGATGTCCATGATAGTATGACAACCTATGTTTGGGAGGATTCTTAGAAACAATGGCCTAATATTTCTTCTCTGACTGACTCTTAGCAAATGAGAGATAACTTTAATCGAAGAGGATTTTTTTCAATTGCCCATTACTAGGATTCTCACTACTCTAACTCACCCTTGTGCCAATGGATAATCCAATCATGAGAATATGCAAGGAATCACGCAGAAGTTTCTAACACCATTTATATCCACTATAAATATTGCAGTGTAGATTGAGCGTGATAGTCTTTGTTGGGGATCATATGGTCCATCACAAGATTTAAACTTAAAAAGGCTTGTATAATTTTCATGCAATCACAAGAGAATGAGCCTAATAAAACCTAGAGAAATCTTTGGAAAATGAAGCACTGGCTTAAAATTACTATTTTCCTCTAGTTACTCTTTAGAAACAAGACTTTAAAATTGGTAAGCTTCGAAAACGTGGATTCATGGGTTCTTCAATTTGTGATATAATTCTTTCTCAAGTTGAAGATCACAATCACTTGTTTCCTACTTGTTCCTTCTCCTCTTCACTCTAGGAGCTACTAGTTATCTTCTTTAGAAGAACTAATCCCATGCCCCACTGCATCATTCCCTCAATGGCCCCATTCTCAATCAATCTTTGATGGGTGTGGAGCCTAATTATCTTCTTTATTCATAGGTATCACTGCATTGGACCCTAGTTTGTAATGTGACGACAATGCCACCCATAATATTTGTGATGCAAGTGGGATCTAGGGGGGTGTGACTGTGATCTTTGGGAGCCCACCCCTGGCAGGGGATCAGGGGCAGTGCCCCCGAAGCTAAAAATAGATGTAAAATTGCCTTGTAAAATGTTGTAATTTCATAGTTAATCTAGACCATTCATTAGGAAGATATATAATGGTAAAATTTATGTTTAATTTAAGGTTTTTTCCCTAGAAGGTAACCCCTCGCTATATATGAGGGAATTGTATTGCATCTATGTAGTATGTATTCTCAGTGAGAAAGAGATAGGAAATTGTGTGAGAGTGAAGAGGGAATTACAATGGATCTATTATAAGTTGTTTCTCTTCACTTTGCTAGATAATATAAAAGGAAGGACTGGATTTTTCTCTATTGACGTATCCCAAATTGGCTAACCACGTATATCTATGTCTCTCTTGTTTTATGTGTTTTCTATGTTTATATTTCTGCAATATATTTTATGTGTTCCATTGCTCTGTAATATATAATTTTCTAACAATTTCTAGCTTTAACCTTTTCTTTCAAATAAACAGAACCTTTACCCTTAATGACAATTAGTGTGTCATTTCCAAAAGAGACATTATTTTCCTTTTCTAAAGCATTATATGAAAGGAGATTATCTTTATCACTTTTCATTATTTAGAGCATCCGTTATCAATGTACCAACTGATTTTCTTGTCCTTCTGGAAACAGAGTTGTGCCACATCTTTCTACTGAAATTTCTTCTTTCTCCATACCTTGGAATTTGATGATGTTTTCTCCTTTTGAATTGTTGGCCAAAATTTTCTCCTACATTTAGATTCTTCACGACCAAATTTATTGAAAAATGAACATTTAATTTCATCTTAAAGAGGAGAAAAGTTATTAGAATAACTTTTCTTGATTCCTATTCCGCTCCTTTGTTTTCAT
This sequence comes from Pinus taeda, assembly GCA_000404065.3. Taxonomy (NCBI): domain Eukaryota; kingdom Viridiplantae; phylum Streptophyta; class Pinopsida; order Pinales; family Pinaceae; genus Pinus; species Pinus taeda. Next base: position 195,857 of record APFE030140904.1, on the reverse strand, counting down.
TCTTCTCTAGTCATGATAGTTTGTAAGGAACACATTGAGAAGTCTTATGCCCAAAGTTATGGCATGAAAAACATTATCCATTAAGGAGGTTTCTGTGATCATAAAATATTTTGGTATTGTTTACCTTTTGGTTTATTCTTCTATTGATGTTCACCCTTGGAGTAAGATGATCATGATTTACCTAAGGAGTAATTTTAGGCTTTTACTAAATATTGACACATTGCTCACTAGTCTTTGTTGCATCAAGATAGCTTCTGGTGATGGTTGAGGGATTTTTTGTTTGGGATGATTCTTTAGTGTATCCAAGACTGGTCTTTATAAGATGAGAGTGTTGAACCTTGATGATTTCATCTAAAGTTTATGATCCTTTAGCAAATCTAAGATTAAGAGATTTTGTCTTCTCAAGCTCTTTTCTTAGACGCACTACTTCACATTCTAATTTTCCATTGTGCTTTTCTCTTTCAGTGACTTGATGTGTCAAAGTGTCTATGATCATATTCTTTTCTTCCAAACAAATTTTGAGTTTAGTGATTTCTTCAAGAAAAGCTTCCTCTTCTAAAGAATCCATAAAAGCATGATTGCCATAAGCCATGAGTAGTTTAAATCTTGTTGAGTTTCATCTTCATCTTCATCACTATTAGACAATCCATCATTATCTTCATGTGTATAGTAACTTCTTCTATTAACAAATTGTTTTATATTACCTTTTGCAAACTCCTTTCCTTTTCCATGATTTTCTTTATGAGGACATTTTGTAGCATAATGGCCAATTCTACCGCAAGCAAAGCATTTGAATGGAAGCTTACCTGTGAATCTTTCAGAACTTCGTTGAAGCTTCTTGACAAAGTTTACCTCATCTTCTTCTAAAATATATCCTGATTCATTGAGATCTTCCTTTACTTTTACCTTTGTTGAAGCTTTGGAAGTGGCTTCTCTAAGATCCGATGGACCTCCTTTCCTCATTTCAAAGGTAGTTAAAATTCCATGAAGTTGAACAAAAACAATAGATTGAAGATCATGCTTTTCTTCTATGACAGATACTTTTGACTCAAATTTAGAAGACAAAGATCTCAAAATTTTCCCTACTAAAGTAGCCTCCTTTATTTCTTCACCAAGATTCTTCATAAAATATACAATCTCATCTACTTGTGGAAAATAACTAGCAATATTTTCATCACTATGCATTTTGAGAGTTCCATACTAAATTCTGAGAGTTAGCACATTTTCCTTGGGTGTCTCCTTCATAACTATGAATGATTTTATCCCATATTTCTTTGGTTGTCTCAAGCTGCATAACTTTGATGAATTTTGATTCTGATAGACTTCGTAATAAAGTATTGACTACTTTGGCAATGGTTTCATATAACTTCTTACCTGCTATTTATGTAGGTATTGCTGCTAGAAATTGGTATCCATAAAAGACTATGTTGAACCCAAAAACCTGCATGATCCGAATTGGATCCATAAAAGACTATCAAAGAACCATGACTGTATCAGGTCAGGACAAATCTCTAAATAATTCCAAAACAGCAATCAAAAACACCCTGAACCAGTGGCAATGGCAGCCACCGTGGAACAACAAGGACCTCAGTCAAAGCGCATTGACCGAGGCCCATGGAGACTGCGCAGGAGGCCAAATTAGCCCTTGAGAACCTCGGATTGGGAAAATAAGGAGGTTTTTGATGTGCGATTAGAACACATTGCTAGGAAAATAGGGCCAAAATAGAGGAAGCCCGAGCACTCGATCGCGTTGGGAGTTGGAGAACCGTGGGCGAAAAAGGCAAAAAAGTGCTAAATGTACAAAAGCGGGACCCAAACTCTGGAAACCAGCGGTATTGATCAGGCACCCTCAAATGGTAAGAGGTTTTGGACGAAAGCAGAGTTATCCCACTCAATGATCAACGCGTGGCCGCTAGAGGTGAGAGAAAACCGCCCTTGATTGTGCATTATCGGTCGAGCAGGTCAACCACACGGGTTGTGTGTATGATGTTGGATCTAGGGGACCCAGATTAGATGGTTGAGATTGTGCCCGATGGCAGAAGCAGAATTGACAAAGGATTAAGCCGCGTTTGTAAAGATTTGAGGTCTGTTTGACCACCACGGTGGAGGAAAGACTTCATCCATGATGTAACTGAAGAAACGAACCGACGAAGTAGGCTAGCACTGTTTAGAGGAGGACATGTGGCCACTCCCTAAGCATTCATGATGATGTCGAATAGGGAACTCCAAGTGCAGCTACAGAAGGTGAATCGACAGAGGTGAAAGGGGAACTGAACAAGCATGGGAACAAATGGCTAAAAGCCCTGAACATGAATAGAATACAGAGAGAGATAGAGAGAAAGAGAGAGTGTTAAAGTCAGTCAGAGTAAACCCCGAGAGAAGGACTGAACACCGAGAGATAGAAACCAGAGAAGAAGGCAGTAAAGCAAAACCAGAAAGAGGCAGAGGGCCGAGCTGACCAGCGGCAGCATCGAGCACCAGTGCTTGAGAGATTCAAGCCATCCCATAGAGGAATCTATCTGGATTGAGCACCATATTTGGATCTTTCCACTGTAGACCAGAAGGTCATAGAGCTGGTAGGAAGAAGAAGAGTCTATGTACTCCAGTGGCTTAGGGAATCCAAGAACCACCCTACCAAGCAAACCTGCTTCAGGAGAACTCACATTGATTCCCTGCATTGTAATTCTCTACTTAAAGACACAATAAAACAAGGCCACCACTGAAAGATGGACCGGAGATGTAGCCCTGGAGGATAGGGTGAACTCCTTATTAAAACTCTTATGTCTTTGTGTTTGCTTACTATATTTTCTTTGTTTTCTTTCCATTCAAATGTCTATGTATTGGCAATATGATCAATCTGTTGCTTGAATAACATAGAACGCACACCAGCACATGAGTGTGTAATACCTTTGTTTAATAAATATTAAATTGATGTCACTCATAGGGTGATTATCAAATCAAGTGGTATCAGAGCTTTAGGTTGTAAGGTTAGACAAGCTTGTGTTGGTTTAGCTGTGAATGCTCACTAGATCAAAACTCAAATTAGGAGAAGGAGAGTTGTTGGAAACTAATCCTGAAATTGGGAGAGTCTATTCTTGGAAGACAATGTCAAAGGAAGGTTCTATGGGGCCAGACCCTCAATTCATAGAGAGTTTCCTAGCTATCAAGTCTGTGGTAGAAGAAATGTATAGGGACTTTAGAAAGCACAAGGATGAAGATTCATCAGGTTCTAAACAAGATAAAGAAGAAGATGAATCTCATTCCCATGACCACTCCAAAGGAAATGGGAAAGAGGAAAGCTTTATCACACCTCATAATAGCCCTATGCATAATAAAAAAAGCATCTTTGATTAAGCTAGATGTTAAATTTGATTTGCCTATATATGATGGAGAGCTAAATGTTGAAAATTTGGACAATTGGATTAGACAAATTGATGTGTATTGCAGGATATAGAACATAAACTCAGACAAGAGTAAGATTTAGTTGGCAAGCCTATGCCTAGGAGGCACCCCCTTGGTTCGGTGAGAAGGCAGAACCCAAGCTGATACAAAAAGACATGGTAGGACCATCTTTGTCTGGAGTGAAGTTGTTGCTGCAATCAAAAAGTAGTTCTATCCATTGGCCTACATGCAACAAGCCATGATGAGTTGGCAAACTCTTCGGCAGTTGAAAGGGAAAAGTGTTCAAGGGTATACTTAAGAGTTCAGAAAGAGAGCATTGATGTTGGGTATCTTATTAGACTCAGAAAAGACTCTTTTGAAGTACATTGGTGGTCTACACAGCTGCATGAGGCATGCCATCCACATGTTTAATCCCACTAGTATAGATGAGGTATCTATACAAGCTACTCATCTATGAGCTAGAGGAAAGAGTGGAAATCCAGAAGTTGGGGGACCATCCCAACCCACTGTAAGCAAGAGCAAGGAGAAAAGAAAGCAAAAGTGGAAAGCAAGGAAGGCTAACACTGCACAAAAAGGCAAGGCTTCATGCACTCACTGTAAAAAGGAGGGGCATGATGATGAGCACTATTGGATTCTGCATCCAGAGCTGAGACCTAAGAAGTCCGAGGGTAAGAAGAAGAAGACCGTTGCAGCTATTCAGAAATATTTGGGGTCAAACTTAGGAGATGAAACAATCATTGCAGCCACAGGTATAAAAGGTAATAATTCTGAAGCATCTACTAGTAATTTTGCTCAATTTGTTATTGATAAAGAAGATGAGAGAAAAATACATGAGCTTTTCCATATTCGAGTTATTTCCAAAAATCAAAATATTGATACTTTGTTTGATAGTGGCTCACAAGTAAATCTAGTTTCGGAAGCAATTGTAAAGAAATTGGGATTAGCAACTACACCTCATAAGAAACAATACCCATTAGGATGGTTAAATGATAAATCAACTACAAGTGACTAGACAGTGCAAACTCAAGTTTTCTTTTGGGTCAACATTTGTAGATGAGTTTGAGTTAGACATAATTCCTTTGGATGTGGAATTGTTTTAGGAAGCCCTTACAGGTATGATAGAAAGGCTATTTTCTATAGAGCCGAGAACAAGTATCTACTTGTTAAAGATGGAATCGAATACTTTGTAAGAGCTCATAAGCTCAAGAATAATTATACTCTGATAAACTTAGGACAGATAAAAATAATGATAAATTCATGTAAACAGTTCTTACTGATGGTTGTAAAGGAAAAGAAACCTGATAAAACCAATGTATTTGAGGGTTGTAATGCTGATCAACAAGCTGACATAGAAAAGATTGTTTCAGAGTATGATGTCTTGTTTTAAGAACCTAAAGGTCTGCCACCCAAAAAAAGGAATAGTACATGATATTATTTTGCAGCAAGAGGTTCCATTGCCTAACATTGGGATGTATAGGTTGTCTACTTTAGAGAATGCTGAAATCAAGAAGCAGGTGCAGAAGTTGCTCGAGAAAGGGTTGATCAGGCCTAGCACATCACCATGTGGGTCACCAATCGTTTTGGTGAGAAAGAAAGATGGCTCAAGGAGAATGTGTATTGACTACTGAGCACTGAATAAGATGACAATCAAGAATCATTATCCCCTTCTTGGCATAGATGATATTTTAGATCAATTAAAGGAAGTTGTTTATTTCACCAAGCTGGATTTGCATAGTGGATACCATTAGGTCAGAGTTGCAAAGCAAGATGCATGGAATACTGCTTTCAAAACAAAGCAGGGATTGTATGAATGGCTGGTTATGCCTTTTGGCTTAACTAATGCTCCTGCTACTTTCATGAGATTAATGAATTATGTACTCAGACCTTTTCTTGATGAGTTTGTTATTATGTATCTGGATGACATTCTGATTTTTAGTAAAACATGGGAAGAACATTTAAAGCATGTTAAGCAAACATTAGATGTTTTGAAAAGAGAAAAACTTTATGTTAAACTCTCAAAATGTGAATTTGAAAAACATCTCTAAACTACTTGGGTCATATAGTAGGGGAGGTGAATTGAAAATAGATCCCTCTAAAGTGGCAGTCATTGTGAACTGGCCTAAACCTAGGTCTGCTACAAAAGTGAGAAGCTTCTTAGGAGCATCACAGTATTGGAGGAAGTTCATTTCTAACTTTTCCTCAATTGCAGCTCCCTTACATGCTTTGACAGGATTGAACAAGGTGTTTCAGTGGGGAGGCAAACATCAGAAAGCCTTTGACACCTTGAAAGAAAATATTAATACAGCACCTGTACTAGCACTACCAGATCTGCAAAGACCATTTGAGATCCAAACTGATGCCAGTGATTATGCCATGGGAGCAATGTTGACACAGCGTAGTAACCCCATATGTTATCATTCTGAGACTTTTAATCCTGCAATCGTTAACTATCCTACATATGATAAAGAATTGTATGCATTAGTTTGGAGTGTGAAAATGTGGAAACATTACTTAATGGGCAAAGACACAGTAATACATACTGATCATCAACCACTTCAATACCTACACTCCCAAACTAAGCTGCATCAATCAAGACATTACAGATGGATGGGTTTTCTACAACAGTTTCACTTAGTCATCAGATATAAAAATGACATACATAACAAGGTTACAGACATGTTATCTAGACCTATTATAAATGCATCTACCATACTTAAGCATAATTCTATGCTACATGAAAGCTACATAGAACAATATGCTTAGGATATGGACTTTAAAGATGTATATGCAACTTTGAGTCAAGGAAAAAGAGTAGAAGAATTGGACTATCATGTGAAGGACTGACTCTTATACCATTGTGGGAAACTCTACATTCCACAAACTGAGAGGGTAAAGATAATTAGGGAAGCACACACTTCTCTGATATCAGGTCACTTTGGGGTAAGTAAAATAGTTGCACAGCTGCAAAGGTTCTGCTATTTGCCGAAAATGAATGAGACAGTTTCTAGGTATGTAAGAGGGTGTGCCATGTGTGCCAAAAGCAAGCCCAACAATAGAAGACTAGGCTTGTACACTCCATTGCTAGTTCCTTCTCACCCCTTCGAAAGTGTTTCCATGGATTTTGTTGGACTGCCCAAACCTAGGAAAGGTCATGATTATCTATATGTTGTTGTGGATAGGTTCAACAAAATGTGTATTTTGATACCTTGTAGTAAACAGATTACAGCTGAACAAACTGCAAAATTTTTCTTTCAACATGTATGGTCTCATTTTGGATTACCCACTTCCATTATATTTGATCATGACACCTGATTTGTGTGGAAGTTTTGGTCAAGTCTATGGGATTGATGGACACCAAATTAAGAGAAGCACAGATTTTCATCCACAAACAAATGGCCAGATAGAAGTAGCTAATAGGACAGTGATCCAGCTACTGAGAGGAAATTGTAGCAAACATCCTAAGCTTTGGGATGAACACTGGTGTTATGTGCAACATGCTTACAACAGAGCCAAACACTCTTCTACACAAAGATCTCCTTTTGAGACCTGTTTTGGTTTCACACCAAGGTCTCCTTTGGATTTTGTCTTTGGTAAAGATACCATGGTTGATGGACATAGTGATGTGGACAATGCAACTAGGTTCATTGAACAAATCTAGGAGATCCACTAGGCAGTATAGGAACAGCTAGAAAAGAGCCAGGCCAAGTACAAGGCTAGGCATGATAAGCATTGGATGGAGCATAGTTTTCAAGTTGGAGACCAATTCTGGCTATATATCAGCAAGGACAGGATGCAAGGTGAAGGTAAAAGGCTAAAACCTATCAGGTATGGACCCTTCAGGATACTTGAGAAAATTGGTGAAAATGATTTTTGCCTTTATCTACCATCTTACATGCACATCTACTCAATCGTAAATTCAAATTACTTGAGATTGTTTGAACCTTCAATGATTGAGGACCCTAAAGAGCAGAGTCAATTGCCTTCTGTTGATGACCTGCTACCTGAATATCTTAATGAATTGTAGGAAGACATAGTTTTGGACAGGAAGGTAAGGATGACGGGCAGTGGAGATGTGGAATACCTGAGGATTGGGCTTAGAGGTTCAAATTTGAGCAGTGCAAAGTGGATTGAGATTGGACAAGTGAGAAAGCAATACCCTCACTTAGTTGATGCTTAAAAACCAAATTTTGGTGGTTCAAAAGCTTTTTCAGTGGGAAGGTCATGATCTGAATTGGATCCATAAAAGAATGTCAAAGAACCATGACTGTATTAGGTTGGGACAAATCTCTAAAGAATTCCAAAACAACGATCAACAACACCCTGAACTAGTGGCAATGGCAGCTAGCGTGGAAAGATGAGTACCTTAGTCAAAGTGTGCTAACCGAGGCCCATGGAGACTACACAGGAGGCCGAATTAGCCCCTGGGAGCCCCGGATCAGGAAAATAGGGAGTTTTTTGATGCACTAATCACACATTGCTGGGAAACCAGGGACGAAATGGAGGAAGCCCGAGCACTCAGTCGCGTTGGGAGCTGGAGAATTGTGGGCAGAAAAGGAAAAAAAGCGCTAAATGTATAAAGGCGGGACCCACACTCTGGAAACCAGTGGTATTGATTAGGGCACCCTCAAACGGTAAGAGGTTTTAGATGAAAGTGAAGCAATCCAACTCAACAATCGACGCATGGCTGGTGGAGGTGAGAGAAAACCATCGTAAATTGTGTGTTATTAGTCGAGAAGGTCAACCGCACGGGACATGTGTATGATTTTGGATCTGGGGAACCCAGATCGGACAACAAAGATTGCGCCTGATGGAGGAAGCGAAATCAACAAAGGATTAAGATGTGTTTGTAAAGATTTGAGGTCTGTTTAACTGCCACGGTGGAGGAAAGACTTCATCCACAACGTAACTGAAGAAACGAACCGACAAAGCAGGCTGGCATTGTTTAGAGGAGGACATGTGGCCACTCCCTGAGTGTTTATGATAACGTCGAATAGGGAACTCCAAGCGCAGCTGCAGAAGGTGAATCGACAAAGGTAGAAGAGGAACTAAATAGGTATGGGAATGAATGGCTAAAATCCCTGAACAGAGACAAAATACACACACACACAGAGAGAGAGAGAGAGAGAGAGAGAGAGAGAGAGAGAGAGAGAGAGAGAGTGTATTAGAATCAGTCAGAGTAAACCCCAAGAGGAGGACTAAACACTGAGAGACAGAAACAAAAGAAGAAGGCAGTAAAGTAAAAGAAAAAAGAGACAGAGGGCCGAGCTGACCAACGACAGCGTTGAGCACCAGAGCTTGAGAGATTCAAGCCATCCCATAGAGGAATCTATCCGGATTGAGCACCACATTTGGCTCTTTCCACTGTAGACTACAATTTCACAGAGCTGATAGGAAGAAGAAGAGTCTGTGTACTCCAGCGGCTTGGGGAATCCAAGAACTACCCTGCTAAGCAAACCTACTTGAGGAGAACTCACATTGAGTCCCTACATTGTAATTCTCTGCTTAAAAACACAATAAAACAAGGCCACCACTGAAAGCTGAACCAGAGATGTAGCCCTGGAGGATAGGGTGAACTCCTTATTAAAACTCTTATGTCTTTGTGTTTGCTTAATATATTTTCTCTGATGTCTTTCCATTCAAATGTCTGTGTATTGGAAATCTGATCGATGCGTTGCTTGAATAACATAGAACACACACCAGCACATGAGTCTGTAATACCTTTGTTTAATAAATCTTAAACTGATGTCACCCATAGGGTGATTATCAAATCACTGCGTCATCATCCAAAACTAGCTACAACCTCAAAAATCATGTCATAATGCATACGCTACTTTAACTAACCCAATCTACATGTATACGCTACTTCCTTTAACCAAACCTGCATATACCTCCAAAATTACTGAATCATAAAAACTTCTGAATCAAATCTATACCAACCAATAATATTCTGAAGATCTGCAGTGAAGTTACAGAGATGTAAATAGTCAGTAGCAAATATCACCATTCTCACTTAATCAATCAATCAGACTCAATATCCTTATGCATTCAGTTCTACTTTCAGATCTAAGAACACATCATTGACAGAGAGTAGTAAAAAAATAGCGTTGATCAGATTGGTTAGTCATTTCTGAATAATAGGCTTTTTTTTGCATATGTTACTTGGAAGAGTCGAACCAGCATGTATATGTGCCTTCACCAAGGAAAATTAGCATATATATTTGCAAATATTAACTTAAAACTTCACAGTTATTCCAGACTTCAGTCATACCTAGATCATAACAGTCATAGGATCAAACAAGCATCAATATTCAGATCTAGCCCAGAAATTATCAGATCATACAATGATAAGTCATTCCAGGTCTTATGATCCTAATCCAACATTGTATCAAAAGGTGCACAAGATATATCATATCATAATCATAGTCCTTACAACATAAGATATACTTCAAATAGAAGTATTCATGAAAAACCCTTTCACTTGCACACTTGGTCCTTTGGTCTTCTCCTCCTTATATACTTTTAGCCTTTCTTAATACTTCGGACCAAAACAAGATTTAGAACCTATGGTATTCTTGGACAGGATCAAATAACCATTACTCTACTCAATATTGTGGGCTAATACCATGGTATTGACCCTTGGTATCCTTTAATCTTAAATTTCCTTAATTTTCCAACCCATACATGCTTTTCCTCTTGTGAAAGTGTGTGCATATGTATATGCTCTTTTTGTTCTGTGAAACCACATGTATACACTACTTGGACAAGGTGAACCTATGTATACAGCTTAAACTAACTTAAATCAACCTTTTTCTTCAACCTCTTGATTCTGATCTATAGCCTTTTATTCCAACTTCCTAATCTTCTGTACCATTGCCCTATTACCTCTAAATTGACCTATTTTAACGTGAATTTCCATTTATCAAATCTAAACTGATCTATGAGTAAGTTTCCATCAAGGACAACACCTGAATCATAATGCCAACAATCTTCCCCTTTGGACTTGTTGACAACCATATTGGTGTTTATTACATCAAGCTGTAGAACCTGTTAGATATATCAAACAATGCCAAGGTACTCTCCCCCTTCGACATCAAGGGCAAAGGGCGGACCAAGATATTCTCCCTCTTTGAGATACACTATGTTGTCCATGCTCCCCCTGAGTACATGTAGAGTAGGCAGAGATATTTTTCAAAAGAATAACATGATTCTATAAGTCAACTATGTGAGTATGACCTTCGTATCACCAATGACTCATACATACCTCAATCACCCAACCAAGTAGGGATATACCAAATTTCATACATGATTGAAAAAATTGCAATTATTACATCATCTTTCCCATGCATAGTGGGGGTACAAATTGCATCATATCTCTAGAAGGACTCATTAATATACTATGACAAAAAGAGACATATTATTATTACATCATGGGCCTTTGCATGACCTTTACAACAAATGATATGAATATCTAAAACCATAGCTAAGCTCAACAACCATGATGCCAACAATGCATAATGTTTTTGAAGGCTAATGCTCCCCATGAACCTGTGTTGCCTGTGCATTGTCAATAAAGAATTCATCAAGGCATCTTCATCAGTCAAACAAACAGCAATGAACAAATCATATCAACATAATGGAACCATCAATATTAGACTGAACACTCATGTCAAAAATTGATTTTGAATATGACCCATTGTTTGTCTTATCAGAAAGACACATATGCTCTTGCAGCCATAGAAAATCGCATATATACGTGACTCTGCTTCATGAAACCCGCATATAGAAAAAATTGCTCTAAAAACTAGATTTAACAATAGGATGATGCAGATACTACTCCCAGCGTTTGTCTAAGATATTCAAATGCTTCTCTAAGAAGCGATTTGGTAAATATATTAGCAACCTGTTCTTTAGAGGTAACATACTCCAATTTAACCTTTTTTTCGAGTACTTGTTCTCGTAGAAAATGGTACTTAATGGGTATGTGCTTGGTCTTGGAGTGCATGATAGGATTTTTCAAAATACTAATGGCACTTGTATTATCACATAGAATGGATATGGGTGTAGAACATGTGATTTGACTATCTTGCAGTGTTTGCATCATCCAAAGTAGTTGTGTGCAGTAGGATGCAACAACCACATATTCTGCTTCAGTTGTAGATAAGGCAATCGAACTTTATGCACCCTTTTTCTTCACAAGGATTGAAATTACAATTTTTTAGAACCCTCACCTATGCAAAAGACCTCAAATATCCCGCACATGCTCTATCCTCCATGTCGTAAATGTCTTGCACAATAACCCCAATACTCATTATGCAAAGGACTTCAACTCTCCTACACATACTTTGTACTCTGCACAAACAAGCATAATAATGTTAATTTGACATTTGTTCAGCCCTAACCCTCACTCTCGAGGCCTATGTAAGAAACCTACAACCACATGAATTCTTGCCTCATTGAATAGAGTATTAACATAATAGTTCCCTACAACCGCATCAACAATTAGATTTGCACAACAACCTTCATACAACTAATTCCATAGTTGCAAAAAATATTCCTAAATAATAATTTAAAATTACAAGCCTTTTGCACATTCATTACATAGTTTATTTAGCACCCTCGTCTATGCAAAAAACCTCAGTTCACCCATAAATACTCTTCTGCACAATGAAATCATACTAATTATTGCATCATTCATCATTATCATAACACTCACTATGCAAAGAAACTCAGCTCTCCTACACATAATAATATTAATTCAACATTTCTTTAGCCTCC